>LR552106.1:0-73126 GCA_900536415.3 Caenorhabditis sp. 38 MB-2015 | reverse complement strand
TCGTCATAACAATCGACGAGAAAGAAACAGAAATCGATCTATCACCCGGACTGAAACAACAAGTTTCTGGAACAAACATCAGCATCACAGCTACGTCACTACATTCTCCACCTTCCAACCTCCACTCGAACAACTTCATCTTGGCATTTTCTCCGGGCGAACTCAATCCAATCTGGATCGCAGCCACCTCGACCCCTGTTGTTTCACATGGAACGCCGATTCGAGGAACTCTCGGTGAACTGATCTGCTCCACAAAACAAGACGCCGAATCGCTCAACTGCAAGTTCGACAAAAATCAATGCACATGCGATGGCTTTGAATCGAAAATACTCTGTAAGTGTTCGGTTAAACCACTGAAAGACCACAATGCGAACGAGAGACTCCCACTCATTCTTCCAAACCAACAAGTCATCTGGTCCTATGAGGAAAAAACAATTCATACATTGTTTACCCAAACAAGTATGTCAACATTACAAATGGAGTTTCACAATTCGACGGTTATTCGACAAACTACCAAATCAACATGCATCGCAACGCAACAAGAATTACATGGATGTTATAGCTGTAATGAAGGCGCAAATATTCGAATACAGTGTACTTCAAACGATCAAGTGGACGCAACAGTCAAGTGCGATCAAGGAAGAATAATTTTGACAATCCAATGCGGAAAAAACATTGTCAACGAATTGAAGATACAAGCCAACGCAGAAGTCGTAAATTGGAAATGTACAGTCGACTGTGGAATTCCAACAATTATGATAATATCAGGAGAACTTTATTTTTCGCCCAATATATTCATCAATTCGTCACACTTTGGCTCAATGATCGAACGAATAAATCAGGAAATTCCGTCATTCAAGGACATTTGGTCAACAATTCAATCAACTATGGACAATTTCATCTGGACCCCAATATCACGTGTACTCATGATCATCGGAGTAATCATCATCTTTTATGTCATTGGAATGGTAATCTTCAAGATCTACTTCAGCCGCCTCGCCGCCATCCGTCGAGTCAGACTCCCAACAAAACTGCTTTGATCACATCGACTCACCTCATCTCACACATCGCGTCTTCATCTCGGGAATGTCGAGTTTTTCGATATTTGAATATACTACTGTACTTTTGTTTTGTTAACTACGTTTTTAAATAACACATTATGTTTGATTTTGGTTTGTAATGTTCATTAATCATTATTTGCCTTGTACCCCTGACCTTTCCGAACCCCCTATTTAAGACCCCCTCAAAAACGTATTAGGCAGTTGTTTTATTTTGTTCACTATCAATAATAAACTTGGTTATTATTACGGCTACTTAAAAATGGAACACGTTGATTATGTTTCTGAGCAAAACTGTTTGAAAATTCAACTAACTCTCTTATTTTTCTTGAAAAATTCAGCGTCACGGGCCTGCATAGTTTCCATCGAATGATACGGATCCAGATCTTTCCTGCAATTTTAAACTTGAAAATCATTGAGTATCTTTTCTCTCACTGTTCAGGCGCTTCCGGCAACAATATCCACTTTCCTTCCGTCAAATCACGCATCGCATTAGTCATCACATAGTGCTTCGACGATGGCGGCTTCTCATCTTTGATACACCAAAACGGACAACCCTACAAAAAGACCTTCAATATACATTTGGGATCTCAGCCAACACTTCTCACATTTATAAACAGCTTGCCATTATTGTCAAAATTGCTGTCAACAGGCTTTTCCGGTGGGTTTCCATAATCTTCAGGGCCACCGTATTCAGCGCGAACATCGTTCAGTTTCAGATGCATCTCGGGGTTACTGTAGAGAAGATGTATCTTGTGGATTGGGGTATTGAAAAAGAAAAAACTCACGCAAGAAACGTGTCATCCGATTTGTTGAGCTTCGCAGTGATTGTTGTTTTTGCCTTGTTGTACATGCTTTTGAAAAAACCCTCTGGAAGTGTGGATCAATGGAAGTGGTCGGTCAATTATTGATTTTAAAAATGATCTCATGCATGGTATCAACATGTTAGATGTATTTTTTCTAAAAAAAATCTTGCAAATGGAAACCGATTTCATCCAGTCTCCAAATATTAATCTGAATTGATGTAACTGAAATCAAAAACGACACGAAATTTTTTTGAACGTTCGATAAACTTTGACTAGTACTACCAATGTCAAAATCGTTTTTTACGGTCTGGTATTTGGAAATAAAAATTTGAAAATGAACGGGCCGAATTAAATAGGAATTGGATCACATCTAAGCCACCTGCGGTTTGTGGGGCCGGATAATGTTGTTCTATTTCACAGAAGGAATTGTGACATATTTCAAGCCCAAGCGCTCTCAATCAGGTCCAATAATATAAGTTAAATCCTGCCTGAAACAAACACAAATCAGGTCAAAAATTCCCGTAATCGGTTTTGAATTTCACAAAAAATTGGCCCCTTTTTTTGGTTCAAAAATTTCCAATCCTTTCTCCCTTAGAAAAGAAAAAGCAAATATCACTTATATGGACATCCGGGTCTACTTCAGGGATTCGTTTTCGGACCCAATTCATTCGTTCCGATCTAAGATATAACTTTGGATAGTTCCCATCTGGGTTCCTTCAGAATAGTTCATCTTCGCTTACCTTGTTTCTCTCTTTTCTTCTTCACAACACTGACTTCAGTTTGTTTGGATTGTTCCTGTAAAATGTGTTGAATAGAAGAGCTAGCAATTCTTCTAGCCCACTACTCACATTGGCCGTACTCGCCCGCCCCGTCTTCCACCGCTTCTTCACATTCGTATCCCGCTGATACAACTCCATCAATGTATCCAAACTCGGTATCTTGCTAGGCAGATTGTCTCTACTCTCATTCTTCCCCAATCTCTTTGATCTTTTCGGTGCACGCGCACTTCCATCCTGACTTCGCATTTTGTGACCGCGCGAACTACCGTCCATACTACGCGTCTTTTTCAGCTTGGCAGGTTTCTACAAAATTCATGAGTTGATTAGAAAGAAAAAACACCTTTGAGATAGGTAGATAGCCTTACTTCCATGTCATCCGATTCATTTTTAGGTTTTTTCGATCTTCTCGCAGTGTTTTCTTTTTTATGCACCTTCTTATGATCACTTTTCTTCTTTTTCTAAAAAAAAATAACAAATACAGTACCAGCACAAGTCCCCCTACCTTTTCATCAAACGAAATCTCATCATCCCCACATATTTGCCCTACCGCATTATTCTCATCCTTCGCCTCTTTTGGCACCTGTTTCTTCTTTTTCTTTCGTTTTTCTGCTCGTCTTGATGGCGTTTCAGATTGCATTGTATCACTGTCAGTTTTAATGTCATTGTTTTTTGTCTCGCCATTGTCATTGATGGTTGCTGTTGTTGAAGAGTTTTGAGCGGAAACCACCGGATCGTCGCTAGCGATGCCGACACGGCCAGCGGCGTATACGTTCTGAAAGAGGTTTTTGGCGAGATCAGATAGATTTTTGGATGCTTATCAACATCATTTATTCAATTTTTGATTTAAAAAAAACCATCTTCTTTTTTTGGAGTTATTACAACATTTTTGTTCATCTCACCGAGAGAATTAATATATTTTTTCAAAGTCGCTCAGATGCCGCATTCTCATGGTGTTTGCACACAAACACACTACTTGACGCAAATGTTCACAAACCGTAGTCAAAGCGAATTAGTTTTTCTCAATAGAGCAACGATGCTTGTTTGTTTGATTTTTGATTTTTAGTGGAAAACATTATTTTACAGATTGGCTAAGTGTCATTAATTTAATTACGAGTAAAATAAGCCAAAAAAATTTCCAAAGTTCAATTTTGAAAAAATCACAATTAAAATCAATATCTGCATTTTTAGTGTAAAATTCCATTTTTTTTTTGCGGTCATCAATCGGTATGTACACCTTATTTCACTTTTAAAACATTAAAGTTTGCTTTTTTACTGAAATGAATTTTTGAATTTGCGGACGAAATTCTTTGCAATGACCAGTTACCAATTTAAATGCGATTTATTTTTTTTGTTAAGCTTTGGACATTTTTTTTCTCTATTTTCTAATAAAATTTCTGATGTTAAGGGCACCCAATTGGAAAAAACAATTTTCTCAGCTGAGAAATTCAAAATCGAACAAACAAGCTAGCATTTTTGCTACATTGAGAAAAAAAAACAATTCGTTTTTAATACGGTTTGTGAACATTTCCGTCAAGTTGTGTGTTTTGTCTGCAAACACTACAAAAGCGCGGTAAATGTAGGGCGTCTGATCAACTTTGAGAAAAAAAAATTTTTCTCAGTAAATCACAACATTTTTGAAACCCTGATTCACACATTGAAAACTGAAGGGAAGATGAACAAAAGTTTTGTAACAAATAAAAAATTATTTCCAACTGTCTATTTGTCAGAATTCAAACGGTAACACGCACTCCATTGATAATGGCATATTTTGCCGATCTAAATGAAATGTTTGGCTTATTTCCATATCAGAATCAACTTCTACGGGTCTACTAACCCTATATATCAACTTAGCACCATTTGAAATATTCTGGTTCTTTAAATTGTTGCTGTTGAAAACAAAACTACAGTAACCCAATAGGATTCTGCTTAATAGATGTCTCTTACCAACCTCATCAACTTCCTGTGTCGGCATCTCCTTCGACTTCATCTTCACCCGAAACTTGTGTTGATCCTCCGAAGTCTTCCTAAAACAAAAACTATGATCTCCCTTCCAACACATTTCTATTTACTCCAACGAGGTTCGACGATTCTCTTCCTCCTTCGATGATTTCCGAACTTTTGACACTTTTGTACATTTTTGTTCTTCAACTCTGAAATCTCTAGTATTTTGATGAAAATTTTTTATTGAAAAAAACACACTCGATATTCGAAGTTTGTCGATTCGGCGCAGTTCTGAAAAAAATAAAATATACAGTAATCTAACATTCAAAGGCACATACTCTTCTACAGATTGTTCATTTGATGTTCGTTTTTGCTCTTGTCTAAAATTATCATCATTCTCCTCTTTTTCTTTCGAAACCTTCTTCCGTTTGACTTTGCCATCATTCCTACAAAAAATACAGTAGTCAAGGGTTAAAGGATCATGCATGCTTACTCTATATTTTCCTTCGAATTGGGTCGATTTGTTGATGGAACACTAGAAATTCAACAAAAAAAAAGAGGTTTAGGAAAGTGGGGGGAAACATACTCTTCCTTTTCCTTCGAGTAACGCCGAGCTCCTTTCGCATTTTTTTTCGACGTACGTTTTTTTCTACACTTTTGTTCTTCAACACTGCAAAATTTATAACTCACTGAAGATACACTTACAACATCACTACATGGGCTCAAAATAATTACAGTTTGTTTTAGGTGTCCTACATCACCTGCAGTATTACAACAAGTACAGTACTCTCATGATTTCTACAGTAGCTATTATGAATCTTACAGTACCTTTCTGGGTAGTACAGTTTATCTGCATGGCTCCAAAATACCTTTTCTGACCGCCTACAATAGGTTTTCTGGGTCATACAGTCTCTTTTCTGGATTCTACAGTACCATTTTGAGTCTTACAGTACCTTTCTGGGTCCTACATTCCCTTTTCTAGGTCTTACAGTACTTTTTCTGGGCTTCACCGTGATCCTTGAAAGTAAAGAACTTCTCCAGGATTTTACAAAACCTACAGGATCCTTCTTAAGCCCCTGAGTGATACAGTACTCCTCTAGTGTTCTACAGTACCCCTGGACTAACTCATCCTTCCCCGCATTGTCCGTTATCTCCTGAGCCGTTGATTCCTTCTCTCTCGAAGTTCTTTTCTTCTTCATACCTTCACCTTGGACACTGTAAAAAAAACCCTAATCATTTCCCCCACCCAAAAAATTCCCAGGTTCTCACTCGTGGTTTTCTTTCGAGGCACGTCTTGGAACTCTGAAAATATATGTCATCTGTTGTCGTAAAAAGTATACGGTATAATATAACTCACTCGTCTGCGTTTGCGTTTGCGTTTTTCGACGCACGAACTGGTGTACATTTTTGCTCTTCAACACTGCAATATTCACCAAATCTAATAATAAAAGATTTGGTTGACTTACTCATCCATATTGTTATTATTTTGATTTTTTTTCCACTGAATATATTAATTTTTTATATTCGTCGCAATTTCTCAATCGACTAAAAAACGAAATAATGAAAAAATTTGGGGAAATTGGAATTATTGGGATAAAGGTCACGTGGGGAGTTTGGACATAAAAACATTTTAAGTTAATTTTTTCAGAAAGGGGATTCACATGTCAAGAAACTTCAAGAATTTATTGATTTTCTGTACCCGAATGGTTCATGACTTATTTGATTGTGAGATAGTACTTCTTGAAATGGGAATGTCAGCCCGGTAGATTGGAGTTTAGAAGCTCTCAGTTTAAAATATTTGAGCTCAAAATCTGAAAGTACAGTAATCCTACGACAATCAGTATTTGACAAAAATCAAGTTACAGTTCAAAAAAATGTAACAAATTAACGGCGTCTCCTAGATTTGACTTTTCCTCAAAATTTTTAGTTATGGAGATAGAGTTTACGAAATATTGAACAAAAAGAGATCCCTGTAGATCAAAATTATAGGAACATAAAACTGAAAAAAAAACCCTTGAAATAATTTGCATACTTCATAAATTTTTTCACAAAAGTTTCGAGCGGATAAAAAATATATCATGATGATCAGGAGGTCAAACACAACAAGTACAAAATTTTCAATAAAAAGTAGTTTCAATCGGTTATTGTTACGCGTTTAGTTTTTTGTTGTAAAACCTCCACACATCATCAAAAAATTCAGAAAAAATCTTTATTTAGCATATCTGACTCTAATATTAAGTGCGACCATTCCAATGACTCGATAAATAAAAAAAGAGGCAAACAATATCAATACATTCAAAGACATTGGCGTCGTAATTCCTCTCTTCATCAAAACCCCTTCGCCATTAAAAGCAGGACAATATTCAGTATTCAACGTTGCTGTTATATTGCATCCAGGAATCGACGATATTCCAGCCCATTGATTCTCCTCCAACGCTTCAAACCCATGTTTGAACCAAGAAATATACGAGAAGGGGACAAAGTATTTGGGGATACTATGGGCATTGATATAGAATCCACCAAAAACAAGCATTGGGAGAACAAACATCGGCATGAATGTGACAACAAGACCTTCGTCGCCAAAAATACAGGCACCAACGTAGGCTGAAAAAATAGTTTCAGAGCTTTTTAGGTCCAGATTCACAAAAAAAAACAAGTGTGCAAATTGTCGTCACCGTGTGCACTAAATAGTTTTAAAAACATATACCCGGGTGTTTTCAATAGAGCACACTTTCTCGCTCAACGAACAAACGTATTTATTTTTTTGTTGTTAGCAAAAACTAACAGCTACCCCGGACAACTCCTTTAAGCTTTCATGCTAATTGTTATTGTTCATAAGATGCAAAAATTCAAAGTTCACACAGATTTGCGCGTTGTTTGTGGTGTTTGTTGTTTCCTGATTTTTTAGCAATTTTTTTGGCCAAAAAGAGTTTTTCTCTATTTTTAATAAATCAGAAAAAAAACAATTCGCATTGGAGCACACTTGACTTACCGACAGAGACAGCTACCCAAGTGAGTGCGACACATACAGCTACAAACACCAAAAAGCTTCCAATCGATGCTGTCAACCCTGAAAATATACTTGATGTTTGAGATTTAAAGGAAGACTCCGAGATGAATTCCTGTCTCATTCGAAAAAAGAAGTCGTGACGAGAAAAAAATCTGGAAAGGTTTCTATGGGAGTACAAAAAACAAGGAAAGCAAACATTTTCTGCTCTGCTCTGCTCAGTGGGTCATGTTCGCTCTATTGAAACTGTCGTTTTCTTTTCTTTCTCATTGCTTTCAACACACACTCACACTTGTTTGTGAAGTTCGATGTATGCAGATTCGACAAAAAAAAAAATTACGACGCGAATTGGCACACCATACTTTGAACCCTAATATTTCTGAAAACAATAGGTGGTCTGCAAAGGTGCGTCGTCGTAAATTTTGTTGAGTCTGCACACACCGAACTTTACGATCAATTGTGAGTGAGTGTTGATAACAATAAGAGGGAAAAGAAACAATTTTTACTTTGTTGGTATTTCAATTTTTTGAAATAAAACATACTCGTACTTCTTCTTTAAAGGTGGGTTAAAGGGACTCGGCAAGTTGCTCTTAAATGAAAGGGCACATTTTTTAGGTAAGACCTTCGAGGGATTTTTCATCTAAAAGTCTAGTTTTCGAAAAAAATTCATTTGAAAAAAGAAATTTGGAAACTTTTAAACTTTGAACATTTTTTTCTCGAATACTGAACTTTTCGGTGAAAAATCCCTCGAGGGTCTTACCTAGAAAAAAATGTGCCCTTTCATTTAAGAGCAACTTGCCGAGTCCCTTTACCCCACCTTTAAGAAGTGTTGTATTTTTAACTCAAAATTCAAGCTACGTGAAGATCGAACTGGGCCCAATGTTTTTTAAATCGGAGTCTAGTTCAATAACTATTATGTCTTTCAGGTCGGAGTCAGGTCCGATTCGTACCTGCCATCCAATAAACAATTGTCGCATAAATTATTGGTAGAATCGTATACTGTGGTAGTTCGGCAATGCTTTTTGCAAGAAAATAAGCCTCCACAGAATAGATATTCGCCTTATGTTCCCTGATAAATATTGGCAATTCACTGGTGATTACATTCACCGATGGAAAATAGAAGAGAAATGTCATATCACGCGCACAGTTATACATGACACCTTCAAGATTTTGAATTGTTGGACCGCGCAATTCAGTGCGCCAATTGACCAATCCAACAATCATTGCGGTTATCACAATTTGCACAAAACGGACTCGCAACAAGAGGGGATCTCTGAATGTTGTTTTGAGAGATCTCTTGAGAAGAACTGTGAATTGAGTCATAAAGTTTGCATTATATTTCATGTTGTCTTCCTTCTCCTCATCTTCCAAATAAGTTCCAATTGTGGTGATGGATTTTCGAGTTTTTTGAAGCATTTCATGACCAATTTGACTACTTTGGTATTGGTATATTATGAACTGAAGAAAAACAATAAAAGGTTTGAGGTAAACATGTTTAGGGGAGCTAGCAGTGGTTGGGTTGATTCATAAAATGAAAATTTTACTTGTTTTTGTTGGAATGAGATGTTTGTTTGATGTGCAGGCTTTCTATAGTACGATAGTAAATTCACCTGGATAGTTTTGTGAACACAGCCTGAGAAAAGCAACATGAAGTGTCGTCGGCGCGAAAAATCGGAAATGTAAAATATTTTTGATCTAATCGCTGACTACACTCTTTTTTCTCTCTGTCTCCTTCTGACCCACACTATTTCTTTGAAAAAAGACGTGCCAGGTATGCCATTTAGACCACACCCACTTTTTTGGAGGGCATTGCAATGAAAAAAATAAATTGTGAAACGACGGATTTTTTCTTCAGGAAATGTTATTTTTCTCAGACTGTGGTGGACCTACGTATTGTAGGGTTGAAATTATTAGACCATTGGAAGAGCAACCAATATGGCCTAGAAATTCAAATAATACAGTACTTTTTGAAAAATATCAAAGAAAAATAGGTGCTTGCGTTTTCTAGGCCACTCTCTAAATTTTTCGTATTCACAATACACAAATAAACTGAGAAGTGAAGCAAACGTGCTCTACTGCTTCACGAGATAATTCAAACTTTGAACTGTCGGACTTCTCTAATTTTCTCATTTTCTCTCGTTTGTCCCCGTTCTCATTAGGCTAAAATACAGTGAATATTTCAGAGAAGTTTCGAAGAGAAGCCTCATTGAAAAACTACAAGAAGTCAATGACAATGTGTCCAAAATATAACTTACCTCAATTCTCTCAATATCTTTTTTCTCGGTCTCCGATGAAATAGCAATTTGTGACATCACAAAGTCAGCCGGATTATACGACTCCGGCACACGATATTCTGGCCCAAGCCCATCGAAAAATCCACAAAGTTTCGTCACTGCTCCATGATACGCTGTTTTTCCAGTCGCCATAAAACATACTTTGTGAAACATTCGAAATACCGTACTACTCGGTTGATGAAGAACTACAATGATGGTTTTGCCTTTAGCAGCAAGGCTTAGGAGAGCTTTCACAACTTCAGAAGCCATAAACGCGTCGAGCCCTGAAGTCGGCTCATCGCAGAATAGAATTTGTGGATCGGTGAGGATTTCGCAGGCAAAAGCGAGCCGCTTCTTTTCACCAATCGATATTCCTTTGACACGATTTGGTATTCCTATCAAAGTATTTTGACAATCCAACAAATTCATCTCCTTTAACACATTTTCAACTCTCTCCAATTTCTCTTTCGCTGATGTATTTTTCATTCGGAGCCAGGCTGTATACATCAATTGCTCACGAACTGTCAGAGTTCCACAGAACAGATCAACTTGTTGGACATAGGCGCACATTCGCCGCATTTTCTGCTTTGTCACTTTCTTCCCATTGACCGTCACATCTCCACGATACTGTAGAAAAGTACCTTATTACTGTACAAAGTGCTTACAGGTTCCATTTTGTTCTTACCTCTACACCAGTTGTATCCAAATGCGCGAGAACATTCATTAGAGTAGTCTTACCTGCTCCACTTCCACCCATTAATGCAAGAACTTCACCAGGTTCTGCAACACCGCTCACTGAAAACACATATAGCAATTAAAAACCTGGGGAGTACTGTAGTTACCATCTCTGATCACTTCCTTGCGACCTCCGCTGGCTTGTGGTACGGTAGCCACAATATTACTCCATGATAATGTTTTTCCTATCTTCTTTATGCTAATACTCGTATCTTTCTGAAGTTGAAAGGATTACTGTATTTTTTGAAGGTCAATCGAGATTGCTGTAGTTTTAGGTTTACTACCGAAAGAACCATCTGGCAGCTGGTTCTGAAAATAACTGAAACTACAGTAACCCAACAGCCATAGTTTGACAATATTCTGAAAACCTACAGATTTGTTAGACTTTTGACTATTTACACTTTCTGACATTTTGAAAAATGATTCATTTCGAAATTATTTTGAAAAAAATTATATGACACGTCACAAACAGGCACAAACTGATTTATCGTTGCAGCCTACACCATTGTCGCACCACTGAAACCGCATTTTTTCTGGGTTTTTCTGACGGATACTCACTGGAAAGAAAAATACTGAGCACATTGTGTTGAAACACCAACCAAAAGCATTGATTATATTGAAAAAATTGAGGAGAATTGCGAAAAAGAGAGGGTTCATTTTTGAATTGCCACGGGAAATGAGAACGACACACCGTTTTTTGACGTGTGCGTGTGGTTTATCGTAAATCGAGATGACCGGATTTTTCTTTTTTTGTTTCGTTGAACTTTTTTTGCACTTTTTATGAGAGGTTAAAGTTTTTTTTGACGTTAAAAAATGTTTTCTGGATTTATTAGGTTTTAAAATATTTTTCCATATAAACTGAAATTTTTATTACATGAATAGGTTTATTGTTTTTTTTTCCTGTGAATATTTTTTTTCTCACATTAAACTTTGAACCCGGAAATATTTCAGAATTTCATATGCTTAGTAGGCAAATTCTTCAATGTCCCCGACTAGGATATTGTGCATCAACGAGTCAAGCTGTCTTTCACACAAATGTATCGAATAATTCATTACCTCGGGTGAAACCGTTAGACGAAGAAATGCCAAGAAAAGCGTTCAGAAAATCAACAAGAAGTTCAGATGATATTTTGGATTTGACGAGTAGCACGAAAAAGGGTATAGATATTATCGGTGAGTAAACTTTCTTCTTCTTATCTTAAAAGTTTTGAAAATATTTCGAAATTTCAGTGACTGATACACATTTATCACAATGGTATAAAATGGAGCCAAAATCATTAGCATCCGATTATTTACAATTATGTAAATCAAAACTCAGTATGTTTGTTGCGTCGACGGCGGCATGTGGCGTTCTTATGGCTCCTGTTCCGGTGGCACTAGCCCCGTTAATTGCATCTACTGCGGGAACGTTCTTATTGTCATCAGCTGCAAATGCTTGTAATCAATTGTTGGAAGCTCCATATGATGCACAAATGCGACGGACACAAGGAAGAGTGTTAGTTGTTCATCGATTCTCTCCACTTCATGCCTTCACATTCGCCGGTGTTACTGGAATGACAGGAATCGGTTTATTGGCATATTATGGATGTCCATTAACTGCTGCACTTGGAGCTTTGAATTGGTTTATGTACGCAGGTTAGTTAACGACATTTTTATAAATAAAATTTGTTTGGAAGGTCACGCTAAATAATATTTTTCCCACGATTTGTTTCTCATACAAAACACCAAGATTAAAAAAAAAATCGTTGCAAAATCTGAAGATCTACGATCTTCGAACATTTCAAGCATTCATCCGAAGTTAGAAAAGCACCTGAGTTTCAGACGATTCTGTAAATTCCAGACATTTTTCTTCTTTTTCAAATCTTGAATTTTAGTCCTGAGTTCGAAGTTTTCTCAGGTTTTCAACCGAATTATGAATTTTAGTTTTTCAAAATTCCAAATCGGGATGGCTTCTAAATACTAGTTTTCCCTGAATAATCCCTATAGTACACCTTTCAGGAGTCTACACACCGATGAAACGGGCTCACATTGGATGCACATGGGCAGGCGCCATCGTGGGTGCAATTCCACCACTGATGGGATATTCAGCAGCTACCGGCTATCTTGATCCCGCCTCATTTTGCCTCGCAGCAATTCTCTTCTCTTGGCAATTTCCACATTTCAATGGATTGAGCTGGAACCTGCGCGGTGATTATAGTCGAGCTGGATATCGTGTAATGTGTGTGACGAATGAACGATTGTGTCGAGTGACATCGATTCGACATAGTTTGGCGCTTCTTGGATTGTGCTCGGTGGCCGCGCCGCTTACTGGACTCACTACCATGACATTTGCAATTGGTAAGACCCTGAATCTAAATATTTTTCTAGCTCATTCAACCTGAATTGTTTCAGATTCTTTACCAGTGAATGCATATCTCGTTTACCTCTCATACAAATTCTACAAAGCACCAGACGCCAAAAACTCGCGAAAACTATTCTTCTTCAGTCTACTTCACTTACCCCTTTGTATGCTCCTGATGGGAATTTCAAATTACGGAAGAAACGAGGAACAAAAAGTATCGATAAGTGATAAATTGCAGGTAAATTTTTTTTAACTATTAATTTTTTCCGATTTGTATCTGAAATTTTACAGACAGCGACTGACAAAATGAGAAACATGATAGCAATTTAAATTTGTTGTTCTTGTTATTTTTCCTTTACATATAGAAAAGTGTATAGAAATAGTTGTAGATTCATTGTTTTCTTTTTTCTGTTTTTTTTTATTTCTGCGATTTTTTCCTTTTTAATATGAAATATTTTTTCGATTTTGTTTGTTTATTTTTGACGGAGAGAAACGTTTCAGACACGTTTCAATATTTGTTGTTTTCGTGTTGGTGATTTTTTTTTCTCATGAAGATTGATACTGAAATCAGAGTTCTCATAACCAGAAAGAATCTCTACAATAATAAAAAAAAATGAAACACCCAAAAATAATTTGATTGGGAGAAAATTAATAAAAAATATTCATAAACTTTATCAATAATTCGCAAAATGCTTCTATTTTTCAAGGAATTTTTCTCCCAAGCAAGAAAAAAATCAAATAAAATTTCCATTTTTGGGTGTTCTTCTTTCTATTTTTTTCCTTTTTATCTCTTCTCTGACTTTTTCCCCTTTTCTGGTAAGCCAAGAGAAGTTTTTTCCTCGTTTCGAGCGCTTTTTTGTTGTCGAAATCTGATACATTTCACTTTCATGTTAAATGTGTATTTCTAGCAATTGACCTTCTGAAACTGGCGAAAAAGGAGAAGAAGAAGACAACCGGATGTATTATTCGTTTTGTTCATCTTTTCTTTTTTCTTGTCATTATCGTTCTAATCATTTGCCTTATCTTTATTTGTTTGCTAGGATGGTTTTTTTCATTTGGTGTTGGAAATGATTTGAAGTGATTAGTGGGAACCGTCACACTATCACACATCAATTGATAACCTGAAGTTTGTATTTAGGGATTGAGAGAGACACATTATTTCAGTGTTTAGTTCATTGATTCCAGCAGCAGGTTTACAAATTGACTGAACTTCAAAGTCTGCCATCATGGAGTCACGTTGACCCGTCGGATTTCAGGCCTGTTTTTTTCAATAATCTGAAATTTTTCTCTTGGACCGTATTTTTCCGAATAATTCAATCCTGAAAAAATAGTTCTTGACCATTTTATTGCAGTTCTCCTATCTCGAATTCTCAAAGAAGATCCTACCAAAAAAATGTTATAGTTAGAAACCTGAAAAATTGTATACACACGAAACAATGTTTTAATATTCGATTTGACGCGTCGAATTTGATTCAAATATCAAAATCAGTCATCAGTTCCCTTTAGACCAACATGATAGGGCATTGCCCATAGATCGCGTGTTACCGATTGAATTTCGGCTAATAGTATACATATAATTTTTTGTTATGTGTTTGCAATGAATTTAATTTACTCCATTACTCAATTAAAAATGTGTTGCTGTCTCGGATTATGCAATCAATGTTTTCCGAGAACGTTTTCCATTGAAATAAAATAAAAAATTCATTACCGATAGATCTTCTCCAGAGATGTGAATCACCGATATGTGAAGGATTGAGAATCTATTCCATGGTAAGATTTCCAAAATTTGTTAAAAATTAGCTTGAAAATGTCTTATTTTCATGCCCTAACTTTCTCCAACATAAAAGTCCACAATACAACCGAGTTTCTTCTCTTTTTCCAAATCTAACAAACCGAAGAAAAAATAAGCAAAATGATAATAATAAGCGCGCCTCGAGATAATATAATAATGCTCATCCTCTCCCTTTTCGACAAATGTATCCACCCGTTTTCGCCTTACTAACGAGGTAGTGTATATACACAACTAGACATAGCTAATCGGTCTGCTTTTACTTCTCCGTTTTTTTTTGTTTTGAAGAATTTTTGATTTTCACTTTTTTATTGATTCCCCGTCCCCGGGGGGAATAATTTCAAGAGTACCATTTATTTTCGAGTTTTTTCGCTTTTTTGTTTGGCTTTCAACGAAAATGTGGTGTCTCGGGGTGGCGAAGAGAAACACTTTTGGTCATTGCATTTTTTCGAGGTGAGATTTGGTCTGGTGTTGCGAATTCCGCACGGAGTAGCTGGGCTCGAGTACGAAAATAATTTTCTAAAAAATAATGAGCCATTTTCACTGAAAAGAATACTGAAAAAATAATCGACAAAACTTCAAATCGGACAATTCTGGTACAAAGTTGGAGTTCCTGAGATGAAAAATGATTTTAGTCGGATTCGATTCAATTTTTAGAGTTCCTGAATTAGGCTACAAAAACAATAGAAAACAACTATTTTTCTTTGAATGTTCATGCATTGATAACTCATATACACATAAAAGGATTTTTTGTAATTACCTGAAAAACAGTCCGCATTATGTTCATCTAATATTGCGGAACCTTATTTTACCAGATCTCAGAGACTGACGAGAACCGGGTTGACTAATTTTCAAAAACTAAATGAGAATTAGAACGTTGTTCGATTATTACACTAAAAAAAAGTTAGAAATTTTCAAATTTTCTTAATTTTTTGGCTTTAGGTGTTTTCGTTTCTGAAATCATCTTCTCAAAAAATTTTCCAACTCAATAAGCTTATTTTGAACTGATGAAAAGCCAAAAAAACATGCCAAAAATATTTTTTTTTATTTCAAAGTCGATAACTAATAATGCCTCGTTTTAAGAATTCTTGCAACAATTAAAAACGTTTTCACAAAAAAAGTTGATCTCTATCTAATTGATTATAAAACCTTGAAAAGATGGTTATCTATATAACAATACTTTTCTTTCCGATTGATTTGAAGACTTGAGAATCGATACATAAAAACCAGATGTTATTTAGTTGCAGAGTGTAAGAACACAAAAAAGTTCGTTTTTTCATTGATAACATTCATTTTTTTGATCCATATTATATTTTTCTCTTTATTCGCTCATTTTTCTCGTCTCTCAGTCGACGACCTCCGTTCTATTTGTTTTGCTCTGAATGTTCTGTTTATTTTTTCGACTTCTTTCGACCATCGGCTACCTTCATCACTTCTCACAATTGCATTTTTGACATATTATGCATAGTTTCAGTTGAACTTGTTCCTCTTTCAAAAACCCGAATGAATTATGCGTAAAAGTGCGCGAATTTTTAATCAGACTAAGTTTGCCAACGAAAAAGGTGTGGATTATTGACTCGTGAAAAATGTGAGTAATAAACTCGCCCATATTTATTTTTATTCGTTTATGAAAATCAATTTTCAGTGGGAAATTTACTGTAATTTTTGTCCAAACTGTTTTCCTCTCTTCCTCTCGATTATTTATTCGATACATTTTCTATTGATGATCGGATTACGATCGCCGGGTCGGATTATTTTTGTCATTCTGCTATGTACTAAACACTGTTTCTTTTTCTTCTTTTCTCCATCCATTTTCTTTCACTTAATTGGCTTCACCAAAACGGTTTTTTTTTATTTTCAGATTTACCGTTATCAAATGAACGAGACAAGAAATGGGTGAAAGAGACCGAACGAACACTGTCTACTATGATGCGCACTCGAATTTGTAAGTTTTTCAATTAATTTTTCACATTGACCATGAAACAATTTCAGTGGGACACCGCCAAAAGATGGTAGTGGTGATTATAAGGTTCTTGGTGTCGGTGGAATCGTTGGGTATAATGTAAATAGTAGAAAATCATCGAATCCTGTGCCAATGGAAGGTGATGTTGGACCGCCGATTTATGAAAGAGTACATACGGTGAGTTTTTTCTACTTGGATCACCTGAATAAGGTAGATTTTGAAATCTTGATAAAAGGCATCAGTGAAAAATACAAATATCGATCTTTTTGAATGTTCCCTTTCTTTTTTTCAGCTGATCCAGTAAAAAATTGTGTGTTTGAAACACAAAAATTCAATAAATGAGAGCTCTGAATTAATTATCTCGAAAATAGACGAACAAAAAGCTCTTTGAAAAAATACTGTGAGCTTTTCAAATTCTTGCTCACAAACTTATTCTTTCAATTCTGTGTTACACACTGTTCAATTTACTTCATAACGTAATGAAAATGTAACTCTTAGAAATAAAATAAATTCAGCACGCAACGCGGCCGCGAGTCATTTGTATTTTTCGTTTACGTCTTCATTTTTCATCATTGTTGTCATCTTTTTTTATATATTCTCAGTACAATTTTCTATTTCGAAAAGTATTCTCAATTCTGGCAAAATATGGAGAATTCCATTGATTTTTCAAAAATTAAAATGAATCACTGTTTCAGTGGGTGCGTAAATTAATATTTAACGTTCAAATTGTAGTCTGTTTTCATCCCGCTGAATAAATTAATAAATACCTACTTGTATTGTAATATTTAAGTACTTCCGAAAATCATGGAAAAATGAACAGATCTCGCTACATTTATCTCACAAAATAATTTAAATGTTTCCAGGAAAGACGATATAATCAGTCGTATCAAAGGAGAGACTATCCGGCGAATACTACTGTTATACAGGTATTGTTTTTCACATTATAAATTTTATTATTCAAAAAGTAGTATTCTCAGTCTATGGTTCATCGTTCTCCAAATCGAGTAGTTATGGGATCATCATCAAATTCGGTGCACATGCCTCCGATGTCAACATCTTATGACTATTCGTCTGGTCGGGCTTATTCAGGAGGAGAAGAATTCAGGCCAGGTCCTCGAGCAAGTTCAGCAGCGAACATCGATTCGCTCTTCACCAAACATCGTAATTATTCCGGCACCTCATCGCAAGGTTCAGCTGCTCTTCCGCCACCTGGACCACGTCGAGAATATAGTGGAGACGTGTATCAGAGACGTGGACCGACGCCCGAAATGGCTAGACCTAGAGATTTCGGTGTGGTTGGAGCGTATTCAAATGAGGAAAGGTATAATAATGGCGGAAGAGGATCGAGAGAACGTGGGAATGTGCGGCAACATGGACATGATTATGAATTAGATCCGCGGTTGAATGTGACATATCCACAATATTATGTCAATGATTGGAAAGATCGCCATATTAGAGAGAAGAATGGTGAGTTTTTTATCTTGGGAATTCTTTTCTTGTTTTTCGTTGAAAAATGAATGGATTTTCGATTTCTGCACATAAAATCTTGAAGCGGAGAGTTCCTTTCCACTGAAATCAAACAACAACAACAACTGTTTTTAACAAGAAATCAATTCAATCTTCAGATTTTCAGTATTGTAAAATTGATGCCCACAAAAATACAAACAAAGCAGTACATTTCGTCATCAGAAAATCATAAACTACTTTTTTAAAATGAAACTTCAAATTCTAGCTACAATAGGTTTCAAAATGTTTCTCTTTTCATTATTTAAATCAGAATCGTTTACGGAAATGTAAGCCAGAATTCATATTCGGTTTTCAAAAGTTTGTAAACCACAAAGTTCCCAGCCATGGATTTAAATATATTAATTACAGCTACTACTAATCGCTCACCATCTCAACCCCCTCCATCTTCGTCTTCCCCATATTCTGCGTCTTCTCCTTCTTCTCGCCAACCTCATGCATCTTCTTCTTTCAATAAATCAAGTAATGGTGGTGGCGGTGTTTCGACTGGTCGTCCAAGATTTTCAAGTGACTCAAATGCCAGGTTCTTTTTCTCGTTTTCCTTTTTTTTATTTCTTTTTTTGCAAGCAACACAAAAAGTTGGAGAGCACAAAAACATCTGCTCTCTTTATAGATTTTCTCCATTTATTTTTTTAGAGAAAAAAAACAAAGCAAACAAGTTTCCATTTTCAGGCATTTATACGAAGAAGTGCCGATGGAGAATGAAAACAACGGGTATATTATAAGAAGACGTGAATCTGGTGGAAAAAATAAGGAGACGGCGATTTTGGACGATTATGATAACGTGCCAAATGAGTTTTTGGAGCCTAGGACAAGAGTGAGTTTTTTTAATTAAAAAAAAATTCTCCAAAAAAAAATCGATTTACTTGGAATTCGTTGAGAATTTCCGGTTGAATTCCAGTTCAAAAAATAAGTAGTAAAATGCAAAAATGAATGTTTTCTATTTTTACAGAATAGACACCTATCATTTCAAAAAAAAATCAAATGAGAAAAAAGTGAATAATTATTTGTGTTGCTTTTCGCGAAATTCATTCCAATATTAAAATTTTTAAAAAATTCGTCAGAAAGATTTCGAAAAAACTTGACCAGACATAAGAAAAACTATAAAAACTTGAAAAAAATGAACTCTCTTCTGAGAGACTTGCTTCATTCGAAGTTGTATAAAAACTCCTCCTAAATAAGATCAGAAAACGAAAACTCCAGACTTGAGACAATTCTGCACCGAACTTTGGAACAATTATTGCTTCTCGAAAAAGAAATAACCGAAACCGCACTTTCATCTCTTTTTTAATACATTTTTGATGAAGTTGTAGTGCAAATCAAACAAAAGTTCGCCACTTTCAATTTTTCCCTCGAAGTGTGTTTCTAGAGAAAATTTCCGAGTTTTGTATTGCCTATTTTGATTTTCTATTCCTTTCGCAATAAAATTTTTTTTGATCTATCAGACGAAATAGTGAGTAAAAATGAGAGAATCAGACACTTGTAGCTCAAAATATCTCGAAGCGAAAGGAATAGAAAAACAAAATAAGCAATGTCATGTATGTGATAAAAATAATCATATTACGGATTTTCCGTATTTTTTATGATAAACGTATGTCACTGGAAATATTCTAGTTTGATTCGATTTTTAATAAATACAATCAAGAGCGATGTTCCTCAGAATTCTAACTTCGTCACCTCTGAAGAAAAAATTTATTGTAAGTATTCAGTGAATGTTTTGACGTGTCGTTTTGGCACTATTCAAAATGGTTTTCCCATCGTTCCAAAGATTTTCCAAAACGTTTCTTTTTCAGAACGACGAAAATGCGGACAAGATTTCCGAAGTTTATCAGCCCGGAAAATATCAACCTTGTAAGTTTTTGTTCCTAATTTTATTCAGAACCACGTTCCAGTTCGGAACTTTCATTTTTTGAGTACACGCACGCAATGCCGCTGAAAAATTTGTCTGGTTTTTTTTTTCATTTTTCTTCAGTTTTTTTTTGTCGGCTCCAAGTTGACATTTTATACATTTTATGTGGAAATAATGTTCTCTTTCTCCATTTTTTTCTTTTTTCCCGCCTTCATGTAGGATTAAATTTCAGTTAGAAAAATTGTTTTTTACACCGGATTTGGAGTGAATTCTAGTCGTTTTCTTTGAACATGGTGGTTCGTTGGATTATTTCCTATAGTAGTTTTTGATCTGGTTTTAGTGGAAAAGGACTTATGACTTCATTTGGTTCTGTTCATGTGTCATTTTGATTTTTTTTTGCGTGTTTGAAAACAATTTCTAATTAAACCCGTGTCTCGCATTTAACACATGGAAAAGTCAGATATTCTTGTTCGATTTTCAACCAAAAAGCGACAAAAAGCAGGCCCTACTCGAACTCTGCTTTGAATGAAAATTTTGGATTTGTTTGAATACCGAATAATTAATAATTATACAACAATCATTGTCTTTCCTAGAATATTTCTAGTTTTGTTTTAGACCAAAAAAACAGAAGTCGAAATTTTTCATGATTTTTTTTTATGTCACTCGACTTGAGCATACCGGATATCTGTTACCAGTGCTCTACGATTTTGAAATTGAAATCTGGAAATTTCGTATCCAATTATCTGAAAGGGTAAACAACAAATTTTAGATGTTTTTAAACAGGACGTAACTGCAAATGACAAGAACATTCATGTCGAAAATTTGGGTTTGAGATTTCTAGGAATGAAGATTTTAGTATTTTGAAAATGTTTTAGAGATATTTGAAGTTTCGAAAATATTTCTACACTACAATTTACGTGTTTCAATTTGAAAGATGACAACAACAAATCACTTTAAAATTGATATAACTAACAATTCAATAAAAGTCACAAAACAAACCCAAGTAGACTTTTTCAATTGTTATCAACCATGAAAAAAACAACATTCTATCTAATTTAAATTCTGTTGTAATCGGACTCTTCGGGGTTAACCATCGATTTTCCGACTAATTTTCTCGAAAGTGCACCTTTTTTTCAAAGAAAATTGTTTTTCGTGCTCACTTATCGAGATTTTTGGTGTTCCTGATTCTTTTTTCCCTTGCTATTTACAGAAGAAGTCTTTTCTAATGCAACCTATAATCCAATTTAAACCTATAATTTCTGCAGACTTGCACAATCCAACAAAATCCATGAATAAAATATGCTGTCACTATTTTCATATTCAGTTGTTGTTTTTTCTGTGTTTTCTTTTTCTATTCAAAATTGAAACTACTGAAAAATCGTTAAAAATTAATTATAGAATTTCTTTTTTACTTTTCTACTAGTAATTTTTTATGAAGCCATACACGGAAATCTTTGAAAGACAGGCTTCTTTATTATTATTTCCCTTGTATTCAGAAACGTTCTTTTTTTCATCTCAAGTATTTTTTTGGTTGGCTTTTTTCATTTGTTATTTATGCGAATTCAAATTTCAAAACGGAATTTAAATGAAATTTCGTGAATGTCAAATAAGAAAGCACAAAAAACAATATATCTAATCCCAATTTTTTTGGTCTATTCAGTTTACTTCATATATCTAATCTCTTTAGAGAGCTCAGAACGTATCTTTCTCTTTTTTTTGCAAAATATTCTTATTAGTATTCAGATGGATGTTTCACCATCGGGAAGTTTAAAATTCCGCTCACCAGCTCAGGAGAATAGGCGCAAAATTAGTGATAATATATTGTTGCGCAAAATATCGATGGGAATTGGAACCCCGCCGAGATCTAGTACAAATGTTGGAGGAATGCTTTCACAATTATCGAAACAAGGAAGTTTTTCAAGTTTGTCGAAGGCCAGGAAATTCAGCGAGAAGATTGCATCCTGGGTCAGTGTTAGTATCTGTAAGTTTTTTTTTAAATTAATAATTTTTCGTATTGATATTATGATTCGAGTCTAATTTACTATGTGCAAAATCGTTTTAAAAAAAACTGGAATGAAATTTGAACCCGAAACATTGGCTCAGGCTGAACTTTTCACAGGACAAGCAAAAAACCGGAAGTTTTACCGGTGATTCTGGCGAAGAAAAAAGTAGCGGGTTGTTGTACCATAAGCACAAATCAGAACAACGAGAAAACCCTCAAAATTAGTAACTGCCGCAACCCTTCAATTGTTGCACTTATATGCCGATTCTCTGAATTTTGATATACAAATAAGAATTTGATGGTAGAATCAGAGCTAACAGTAAGGATTCTCATTAACAGCTGAAGTTTACAAAAGTTTCACTGACATGTTTGTAAAATAGGACAAAATGTGGAATGAAAATGGAGGCGGATATAAAATCATCTGAAAACTCGAAAAATTGTTAAATTTGAAAATGTATGACTGTTAAGGCGTTGAGTGTTTGTTTTTCAATTTATTTCCAATTCGAATGATCATAATCTTTAGAACGCGAGCAGACTCGACGCACAAATTTGTCTAGCTTTATGCGAATTTCGTTAGTTATCTGAATTTGAACTCTGATTTTTTTCAGAATGGGGTTTGAACACTGTATCCATACTAAATGTTTTATTGGAAAACAATACGTTAATAACAATTCATATGTGCAGTCTAAAATAGAAGCCTTTGCCTTCTTATCAGACGAGAATCTTAAATCCATAGCTTAATTTTGAGCAAAATTGCGTTTTCCGATGTTCCAAAATAGATCGCTGGTTTTAGGCCATCAAAAAAAAAGTGTCGCAGGTTTGGTATCTGCTCTTTTTTCATGCGTCGTTCAGAACTCTTTTTTTTTGTAATCAAATTACTTATCATGTATTTCTTTTAGTGTGATTCTCAAAGAAGATTGTACGTCACATTGCAGACAGAGCTAGTCTGTTTTCCTGAAAAGTTTTCCAAATCCCCTTTCGTCCAGCCTTTTCTGCAAGTTTTACCAGAATAACCAATTGTTTTTTTTTTCGTTTTTCACAAAAACACCGTTTTTTTCCCAAGAAGAGATAAAGGAACTTTATTATTAATGTGTTTTTCATTGTGTGCCCCTACATATTTTGAAAAACACAAGGCTTAAAAGAGAAAATCAAGTTTAAAGATTACCAAGTTTTCCTTTTTTTTTTGCTGTCTGTTGCTTTATATTTCCGGTTGTTTATTAAGCAGAAAAAAACGCTATTACTTTAGTAGAATGTCATTTTTTGAAACTGACAAAATCGATAGGAGAAAGCTCACTTTTAGCTTATTTCTAATAAAATGTAGGAGTGTGAATGTACTTTGTGTGAAAATCTTTCGAGTACGGTAATCTTTTTCATGGTAAAATCAAAAAGAGCTCAATGGAATGTACTTTTCATGGGAGCCAAATTGAGACAACTCACCGGATAGCAGCTATTTTCAATTTTTCTTTTTCTCTTTGAAGAAAAAAAAATAATGTTTTTTTATTATATTTTTCTTGCACCTGAATTCACCTCGTGACTAAATATGACAAACTACATTTATCCGCAGGAAATTTGAATTTGTTTTTCTTCTTTTTTTCTTTCAATGATCTTTTCTCACTTCAAGACCATCTTCCTGTTATTTTTCGGATGTGGAATTATAATTTTTGTTTTCCCTTCTCTTTAGGTTTTTCTTTTCGGAATACCTAATATGGTTTCTTTTGTTTATGGAAAAATCTTCCCTTTTTTTCGCCTTGAAAACGGAAGTTTAGTTTTTCTTCTAGTTTTAGCTGAATTTTTGAATGAATTACGGAATGATTAGATGTGTATTGTTAGAGAAAATTTTGTTCTTATAGAGCTTTTGAATTTTATCAATACTGGGAGTTTACTTTTTTCTATTTTTGTTTTGAAGTTAGCATTTTCAACCCTATTTCTAAGCGAATTCAAAATTCGTTGAATTATTCGAAATATTTTACTATATTTAGATTTACTTAATCCACCCACCAAGAGAAAAAAGGATAATGAAATTTTTCTTATGGCTTTGTGACGACTTTTACGAAGGAAACGATGAGAATTTTTAGAGGTTTTTAATTAAATTTCCTTCTTTTTTTGTGGCCGTGAATTTCTAAGGTCGGACGAATTTCGTGATAATATATCATCTATTTTATTCTACACATTGCTGACGAAAAAAAATTTCATAAATTTTAGATGTTGAAAACATATTTGAAAATGCATCTTTTTGGAAGCCCTGAAAAAGAACTAATTAGATTTTGGTTTTTTCGGTCGGAACAGTTTTTTCTCCTATCATTGTGTTCTTTCAGTTTTTCGTTCGGGTAATGAATAATTGAAATTCTAGCACACTTTTATGTTTTTTCTCACACTTTTCATTCGGTCGCTAAGTCAATTTTCAAGATATACATACATACACATATATGTATATAAAATTGAGAGATGTATACGCTTTTTCTTATATTCATGTGTTTTTTCTTGTTGCAATATCGGAAGAGAAAGTTTTCATTTTTTGTTTTGTTTTTAGGGCATGTATAAATTATATGCGCACAGTTTGAGGTTCTTAGAACGTCATCAATATTCACAAAAATTGTAGCATTGAGAGCGTAATACATCATATTAATTCCTATGACTACGATTTATGAAAGCTCGTTTTCTGAACATTTTCGTTTTCCTAACCATAGTCAGTGTGAAACATGAAATTGATGATTAATAGATTAAAGTTTTTCTTATTTCTAAAATTAATTCCTATTGAAATCACTATGAAAATTGGAGAATTGAAACCTAAAACCAGCTAGGAAACTTTAGTTTTGAAAAATTTAGCCTTGTTTCTTTTTTTAAATTCCTGTCATATGTAGTTTCATGTTAAAATTAAAGGGTAAAAGGTAACTTTTCAAAAAAAAATAGGGAGTTGATCTCTGAGGTGCGCGAGGCTATCATCTTTCCTGCTGCCTCGTCAACTGACATCTGCACTCTGTACTAATTTAGAGCACATTGAAACGTTTTATTTTTGGTCATTTCACTGAAACACGAGATGGATCAGAGAATGAGCTGAAGCTCTGTCAGTAAAAATGCCTTTATGATAATGGCGGTTTTGGAGGTCTGGATAAAATTTCAACAAATATCAGAATTCGTAGTTGTTCGAAAAACCTGGTTCATTCTATGTCGGCTTTTTTTAAATATTAGTTCCAAAAATTAAAAAAAAAACCATTGGACATCCCAATTCATGTGATCGTTGTTATATTCCGAGTTTTTGTCTTTCAACTCATAAAATATTCAGAAAATCTAGATCAGATTGCTCGAGTGATGGAGAGCAACAATTCACTGCCATCAAAGTTTTCCATCCAGAGTCTTGTGGCGTATATTTCTATAGTAGGGCTTCTTTGAAGCCATACCAAATCATTAGTTTTATTATTTGTCTACAGTGCAAATATCTTTTATAGGGACCCCACAGGTTTTTTTTTCGCCATATTCTTTGAAAAGCATCTCCTATTATTATAAGGACATTTTGCAAATTGAGCCAGACGCAGAGATGAGAGCCGAAAATACTAGTAGGCTAAACATTCCGAGCAAGTTGTTCTGCACCGAATATTTCATGATTCGAATTTCAGATTTTTTTTTTTGCATTATTCGGAGGTATTTTGAGCTTTGAAGCATTTCAAAAACTATTTTTTTTATTCTCGAGAAAAGTGTAGAGGAAATGCTAAACGTATTCATTCATCCAGCCAAATTCCAATTTTTGTTTGTTTTTTTCACCCCCAATATTCGCTTTTTGTTTACGTTGAATAACTGAAATATTTCTCGGCTCATAGTACTACGTTTTTCGATTTTCTTCAGTTTAATCCTCATTCATACACGTGATAAGAGGATTAATTGATGTCTTCAAAGTTTCATTTCGAATTTCCGATACATTTTTGCAACAGAAAAAAACGTTAAATTAATTCGCGCATTTCCTTTTTCTTTTCGCACACTCCTCGCAAAAAAAACAGAAAAATTAATAAGTGATTATGTGAAAATATAGATATTATATATGAGATTTTTTTATTTCTTCCATCTTTTTCCTATTCCGTTCAGAGCACAAATAAAAATTGGACATTTGAGACAACTCAAATGATTATTTCATGACTGAATTTGTTGTTGTTCGACATTTTTTGTTAGAAAGTATTTGGTTACAAGTTTTTCATAATTGGGTACGGAAATAGATATTTTCATCCGTTAGGTCTTTGATTTTCTGATTTTTTTTTGAAACTATTTTGTCTAATTTCTTTGAAGTCTATGCTGACAAGGGAGGTTCGCGAGCTATTACTTTCAACTTTTTCTCAAAATTTGCATACTTATTAAGTTCGGCCTCCTGATCATCATGCTATATTTTTTATCCGCCGGAAAGTTTTGTGAAGAAAGTTATGAAAGATCAACGTTTTTTCATGACCATTTTCGAAGGAAAAAATGAGGCATTTACCTTTGAAAAATGTTCACGTGAGTACAAAATAATTTATTTACTGTTATGTTATTATTTTATAACAGATATAAACTGTAATGGGAAAATGTTAAAAAATTCATAACATTTTTCACAAAAATTTCCGGCGGATAAAAATTATACCATGATGATCAGGAGGTCAAACTCTATAAGTGTACAAATTTTAAGAAAAAGTTGAAAGTAACAGTTCGCGAACCTCCCTTGTGAGCAAATTTTTCGAGATTTGGCTCAGATGAACAAAAATTCATCGAACTTCTAAATTTGAACACTGAAAAATTAGCGAACGGAGAATAAACTAGTTGGTCTCAAATGAGTGAAAACTTCAGTGAAATAACTACTGAACGTCCTAGTTGTTAGGAGAATCTGAATCGAACTTAGACATTCATTTTCTGCTTAACGAAATTTTTAGATTTGTAGTTTCCATTTTCGGCAGTTTGCACGATGCCTTTAATGTTTAAACGTATAGTTTAACTTTGTTCGCAACGCTTCAGTTATATTTTATTTTCTTCCTCACATGAAATTGCGGTGTATTTTATCAGCAGACTACGATTTTACGGATCAGAGAACTCCAAAGAGCAAATTAATTTCAAATAAATAAATCTGGTATAGTGGAATAATTTTAATCCAGTGATAATGAATGTCTCTCCAATATTTTCAACTGTTATCATTTAGTTATATCGTGCATTATCAGATTAGTCTAGATTACCGATTCTTATTAGTCACTCATCAATACAAATTAGCTGAATGTTTTGTTTTTTCATCGTTTACCGTGTTTGAATCTGTTCTATACCATTGCTGCGTTTAGAATGAAAGTACCAGTCATTTCTCTTGACATGGATAGCGATGGTGAAGGTGAACAACAACAGCAATTAACCCCCAACCGCCCTCCAATACATCGGAATGGTTCTGTACGACAAGTACGGCAGATCAACATGGTTTCTAACATTGGTGACAACTCTGACTCGTCAACCACCCTTGGGAGTGTTATCAATCGCATTGGAAGGTCACAATCATTACGAAGACCTGCCACTTCTCATAAAGTCAATGGAGTTCAAGTGGATGAGAATGATTGTAGCGGTGCTCCATCGCCAACGCCGTCTTTTATTGATTTTAAACCGATGATAAGAACTGCAAGCCTTCGAGTTAAACAACAGTTAACTACGCGGCTTAGTGAGCCGTTGAAAAAGGCGTCGAAATTGTTGACAGTTGAAAACGGCGATGATCAGCAATTTCAACATTATAGTCTAGTCCATGGGCTTGCTGGACCTAATAATAATAATCATGGTGAAGGTTTGTATGCGTGTACTCAAAAAAAATTCCCCCCTTCCCAAAATTTTTCGTGAAAATATTTATGAATTGTCTTGTTTTTTCAGCTGAAGATGCTGGTTCATCTAGTGATGAAGAGGACGATCCGGAATATCTTGATCTAATGGAACGTGACTCGATTATAAATCGATATGAAAAGGGTCCGGATAGTGCGGATGTTGATGCGTGGGAGAATCCTGATTTTGATGTGTATACGAAGTTGGATCGATTCGGTTTCGTTCAGTGAGTTTGTAGAAGGAAAAAATTTCAAGTACCTCAGAAATAGCTTTTAAATTTAGCATTTCATATAGTTCAACTTCAGAAGATTTAAAAATTGACAATTCAGTTTTCCAAGTCTTTAAAATTCAACCAGATCGTCTAGAGAGAGAGAGAGAGAGTATGAGTAATATCCTACGCTTACTTTTACACTAATAGGAATTGACATATTTACACGTTTGAAAATCTCAAGAAGCATGATTCATGCTGCATGAAAATATTTGTTTATCAGAAAATAAAACTATTAGTTTTAAGAGGGGGGGGCATAGTTTTGGATTTTATTAAACTGGCTATCCGGTCGGGGAGAAAATATATTCAGTTTGAACCGACAAAAATATCAGGTCATAAGGATCAAAACTATTTTCTATTTGATGATCAAAAAATTACAAGTTCGAAGAATCTTTTATCCAAAAAGTTAACCTTTAAAAAATTCCCGGAATAAGTCACACTCAAAATAATGAAGATAATTTTTAATCAATTTTTTCATTCAGATGGGTAACGGTTATCAGCCTCTAATCAAGTTTGAGAAAAAATTTCAGCAAAGAAGGTGATAAATTTGGAGAAGCGAATGAAGCTCAACGTCGTCGAATTCTGAAAGAGTTAAGTCGCGAAAAGAAGTGGTTAAAAATGGTGGACATTTGGAAATCTGGTGGACCTTCGAAGAAAATGGAAGATCGAATATGGAAAGGAATACCCGAAAAACTACGACTAGTTGTATGGCCACGTCTACTCGGAGCCGAACGGATGAAACACGAGAAAAAAGATGTGTATGCTGATTTGTTGTTGAGAGCCAGATTGGTGTCGAAAGACATCAAACAAATAGATTTGGATATTAATCGAACGTATCGAGATCATTTGGCGTTTAGGAAACGATATGATGTGAAGTGAGTAGAAAATCTAAAACGGTGAAAATTGAAGGATATTTTCAGACAAAAATCATTGCTCAATGTGCTTGCGGCGTATTCGATGTATAACACGGAGGTTGGATATTGTCAAGGTGAGAAAATGTTAGAACTGGAACTCTGAAAATACATTTTTTTCTGTAACCTTCTAGAAAAAACTGAAAATATGAGTTAAAAATCTTGTAATTTAGGTATGAGTCAAATTGCCGCACTTTTCTTGATGTATTTGGATGAAGAAGAGGCTTTCTGGTGCCTGCACCAATTGATGGTCAGTCCAAAACACACTATGCACGGATTCTTTGTTCCCGGATTCCCGAAATTGCAACGATTCGAAGAGCATTTCAAGAAAGTGCTCAAAAAGTACAAGCCACGAATCTATAAGTACTTGGAAAAACAAGACATTCCATACATTTACCTGACGAAATGGTGGTTTGGATGCTTTTTGGATCGAGTGCCGTTTTCATTGGCTATGAGGTTGGTTGGAAACTAATTCGAATTTTACTATCATGTTCTCATTACAGATTGTGGGATGTTTTTCTGGTCGAAGGTGATCCGATACTTATAGCTATGGCGTTGAATATCATGAAAATGCACGAGAGTAAGTGCTTGGTATCCCTTTCGTGTTTTGATAAAAATCGTTTCAGAAACGATCAGAAAATCGACAATGGAAACATTCATGGAATTTATACAAAATGATATTGCCAATAATTTTGGATATTCGGATGATGAGACGATGCATTCGTTGAGAGAAACGTTGACGAAATTAAAAGTGAGGAATTCGTTTGAAAAATACCATATCTTACTGTACTTAGCTTGAGAAAAAAAATAATCGGTAGCCCACGCATATTTCTTTTCAACGTTAGTTCGAGATTTATCGATTTTAAAAAGCGAAAGTCAGTTTCTACGGATTCAAAGTCATTTCAGAGTTTTATAACCCGGAGAACTAAAACTTTTTATAGAAGTTATGCCGGTAGGATAAACATATTTTAAATGATAATTCACAATGCCGAAAACACTCACAATCATTAGCATTTTTTCAGAGTGATCGCCAACATGTTCCAGGACCACCACGCCCTGAAGACCTCTCCGAAGTACCCACCAAAGCTCTCGGCCCAATTCTTCAAAAACCAATGGCCAACATTCGTGAAGAAATTCACGAAATTCAATCGCGTCGTAGTCGAGCAAATTGTAAGTTTAGCAAAAGTGATTATGATCAAAAATATGTGTACTATTTCGACAAATATTCGAAACTATTTGGAATTGCATGATTCGATTTAAATTTTTCTGTTTTCTCGGTTCGGTGTCTTGTGTTTTTAACCAGCATGTGTATGTGTTTTTGTGAGTGTTCTAACTCTTTTTTTTGTATTATAAATGTGCACTTTCTTTTTGTTTTGTATTTAGTTTGAGCATTCCTTACATAGTCTAATCCGCGGCCCCATTTCAGCAACCGGAAGATCACCATATCCGAAAAGAAAGGAATCGGCCAGAAGAGGACCCCCACCAGTTCAACATAAATGGAAATCATCGCAAGATTCTATAAACAATAAGGAGGTTCCGTTTGAGGTAAGAGTTCTGAAAACCTACAAAAAATCCTGTATGTATGAATTATTTTCAGATTCCATCCAGAAGAAATGTTGGATCACCATCAACATCGTCAGAAATGAATGGACGGTAAGAGCTTGTTTTTGTAGTGACTTGCAATAACCAGCACAGTAAAAATTGAAAAAAATTGAATAAGGAATTTCTTAGACATTGAAAATCAGTTTCTAGACTCATAAAAATTCTAATATTTTTTGTCTAAAAACTCGATAAACCAGTCAAAAATATCCCGCTTATTATACCATTTGTTATTCCTTTGTTTTGTCGAGTGTCACAGACATCATTAACATAACAAACATTAACTTGAAAAACGAAAAAAAAAAAAAAACAACAAGATACCGGAACACGCCATTTTATCGGCTCATATTTCAAATCTCCGATTGTTTGCCCTCCTCTCGAAGTGTTGTTTTTTTGCAGCAACTATCAGTCGTCGCAGCATTCTCAGTCACAACAACAGTCGTCGTCTCACCACAATCAGTATTCGTCTCGTTCCCGCGTCAACGGCGGCGACACAACGACAAATAATAGTGGACAAGCAACGCCAGCAATGCAGCGATTGAGAGATGAGCGGAATGGGCAGATGGTGTTGTTGAGTAGAGCGAGTGATTCGGAAGGTGATGCTAATTCGCCGATGAAAGGTGAGCAATCAAAACATACTTGGACTAGCCGGTCGGATCCGACCCAGGGGGCTTAACCCGGCAAGGAGTGGCCGCTTGAGAGGGGGGGGGTGAAGAGAAAAATGAGAGATAGGAGAGAACGCGAGAAGGGGGGCTTAACCCTGAACCGGACTAGTCCATGTATGTTTCAAAAACGGATGCGCTCTAAAATTTGGAAAAAAATTCAACTAAGATCTCGTTGCTCTAATTGTTTACTAGTCCAAAAAAGAAAGTATGAGCCAAAATTTGATCGGTAAAACGTTGACAGTTTCTAGTTGTCTAGATGTTTTGATATCATAATCTGATTCTACTAACCTGGGAACCCCCAAAGTCCATACATTTACATATTGAAATTTGGTTCTGGAAATATTTAATGCTGAAATCCGAAACTACTTCCAGAGAGCACTTTTGATATTTACTGACATATTGAACTCCATTTTGACACATTTTTGCCGAATAGAAAATATTCTTAGATGCAGTATGTTACTTGTTGTAAATAAAGGTTCAATTTTAAGTGGCAAATTATTAATTTGAGAGTTATACCTTGTGGCATTGATACTTCAATTTATCTCCTTTGAGAGAAATTGTTCTTGAGAAATTATTCGACTTATTTTTTGAATAAAACGTTACAAGAGGTTATTATTTTTCATGCAGGGCTGAAATTTAAGAAGTCTGAAAGCTCATTGTGAAATCGTTATTGACATGATAATTTCTCGGTTTTATCAAAATGTTTAATCTCCAATAAACTGTTGCAGACAATTCTTCGAACGGATGGCATCAATCCCACCAACACTACCACCAAGAATCAAAACACTCAACATCATCCAATCATTCCAATTCGCGTATAATCCAAACTTCGAATCATGTGACACGTATTGAACTAGATGGTGATATTTCCGTAATTTAATCATTTTTTTTTATGTCAAAAATAGTAATTTTACGTGTATTTTATTAACTTATTTTTTTCCTCTTCAATTTTTATTCGAAATTCATAATGTGAAATAATTAGGTATTTTGTGTATTTTGATGCGTTTCAAATGAAGAATTTTTATTTTATTCGAATGTACATTGAATTCTTAGTTTCCGATGTTGTATTACGGGTCGATATGATTCTTTATTATTATCACAACACCGAAAAAATATTCAAAAAAATCATATGTTTTGTTCAATAGAGCGGGTTTGCCTCACTCGTTTGTTTGTCTTGCGAAATTCATTGTTTTCTTCGGCGTTGTTGATGACTCAAACAATTTTGTAGAAAGAATTTCTTATTTTTCAGAATGGATTTCTTGTTTGGAAGAAGGAAAACGCCAGCGGAATTGCTTCGGCAAAATCAGAGAGCACTGAATAAGGTGAGTATTTTGAAATTTTGACAAAAAAAAACCAGGTGCAAAGAATTCCTTGAGGAGAACTATGATATTTCTAAAGGTAGAACGTTATTTTGTGAGTTTTTGAATTCTTAAAAGGATTCTGCTCTGAATTGTCGCCAAAAACCTTTGTTTCTCTGAAAATTGAGCTACAAAATTTTCCCTAACATCAAATTAAGTTACGAGTTTGCCGAGAAATGTGACTTACTGAATGTTTTTTTTGGCACGAGAATAAACCTTGAAGCTTTCTTTTTTTACTATTAACACAGTTATACAGGTTGAAACGCTAACCTTCAAAACATGGTCATTAAAATATTTAGAAAATTCATATTTATCTTTAAAATATTGAATGGAAGTTGTAATAAATGTTGAACCACTAAAGTTTATATTTTTGGCCATCATTCTGCTAGTTATGAACTGGGTAGTTACAATTTCGAGCTTCACAAAGCTGTTTAGCTAACATTGATCACATATTCTAGTTTAAGCAACCAATATCTGTAAAATGACATATGTAAGAAGATCCATACTGCCTTCAAACTTTTCGGTTTCGTTTTTTTTTCTCAAAATACGAAGTTCATCCCGGGTTTCCCCTTGGCTTGTATACCTTGATCTTCGTTCTATTGATTTTTTCCATGAATAGTAAAAAGTCTAGTTTTATCCTTCAACATCACATTTTAATTTTTCAGGCTATCCGAGAACTTGACAGAGAACGAGCTCGTATGGAAGCCCAAGAGAAGAAAATCATCGCAGACATCAAAAATATGGCGAAAAAGAACCAGATGGATTCGGTTCGAGTTATGGCAAAAGATTTGGTCAGGACGAGAAACTATGTTAAAAAGTTCATAATGATGAAGGCCAACATTCAAGCGGTTTCTCTAAAAGTTCAAACATTGAAGAGTCAAGATGCGATGGCTTCGGTAGGTCTAATTGCACTTTTTAATAAAGCAAACAGTGGTGTTTTAGGCTATGAAAGGAGTGACAAAGGCGATGCAATCGATGAACAGACAATTGAACTTGCCGCAAATTCAGAAAATTATGATGGAGTTCGAGAAGCAGAGTGAAATTATGGATATGAAGGAGGAGATTATGGGAGATGCAATTGATGATGCATTGGGAGAAGCGGGAGATGAAGAAGAGACCGATGCCGTTGTCAATCAGGTAAGAATTTTATATAGCTTTTTCCCACTGTTTTTTCGAGAGAATATTTTTTAAACAAAAAACTTCAAAATTTATGTTAGTTTCAGAACGATATTTCGAATATAATAAGTTCATTGGTGACCATCTTCATAATTTTAATTACTTTTTCGATAAAAAAAAAATCTGAAAAAAAAAAAAAAAAATCTGAAAATTTAAAAACGTAACGTTATATCATTGAACTTTCGAAACCTTTTCTTGAATTATAAATAAAATAAAACAATTTTCAGGTTCTTGACGAGCTTGGCATCCAAATGGGCGAAGAAATGGCTGGACTTCCTGCAGCTGCTGGTGGCCTCTCAGCCGGTGGCGAAAGATCTGGTCGCCAAGCTGTTGCAGCTGGTGGATCGGGTGGAACATCGAGCGGTGGAGGCGGTGGCGGTGGAGCCGACATTGATGATGATCTTCAAGCTCGACTTGATCAATTGAGACGTGAATGAGTTAAGTGTATTTTTTTGTCGCGCGGTAACATGTTCATAACTATTATTATTATTGCAAAAAGATGTAAATGAATTATTGAGTCCCCTAATAGAAAGAAAAGCTGGGCAGAAAGCAAAGAATGGCATTTTTGAATTGGGAATAATTATACGGTAGTTGTAGTTGGGTAGAAGCGACGAATTGTTTCGTCTTTCTCATATTTTTCTTTAATATGAATAACTTCCTCGATCGGGCCAGTGTTCTAAAAAAAAAATAACTGATAAATATTGAGATCAAAATGAAAACTAACATTCTTTGTAGGTCTGGGGTTATAATTATCAGACGTTTTCTCATATCTTGTCGATTTATCATGATAATCTTCTCCAGGTGGATATCTATAACTACATATAATTTCTGCATTTTACCTAAAATTCCGGCTCACTTTTGATAAGTTGGCTTGCATTCGATTGGTACTTGATGATCGAATTTCTCATCGACTGCATAACTCGAAGATCTTTCGATATAATCTTCACGCGGAGCACACCTAGAAATTTTTTTGTTGATTTTCTTAACAGCTGTTCAGAATGTAACTCACTTCTGTGGAAGTGGTGGTTTGCATTCAATCGGATCTTCAAGAGTCTCTTCAACTGCCAAAGGAACTGTATGAGCTCGAGAATGATGGCTCTTCTCGGAAATTGAGACGTTCCGCGAAGCTGGGCGAGCTGGCAAATGTTTCGGGAAGATCAGATCCATATCGATTGAGGATTCTTCGAGTTTTTCGATTTGAATTGTTCGCTCGGAAGATGATCTGAAAAGAAATTCAATTGTTTGTTGTTTTTTTCTGGAATGTTGATACCTAGTTGGTTGTTTGCACGAATCGATAATTCCGATAGGTCTAAGAATAAGTGAATACATTGCTTAATTCAGAATTACTATCTTACCTGTTTGATTGAACGATGGGTTCATTTCGATTGACTTCGAATGACCTGAAAATCTCATAATGTTATGATTAGGCTTAAAAAATTAGTACCAACCTGTTAGAACTTCTACATTCCTCGTTACGATTGACTTCCGAAGATCTGGAATGCTATTGTTTTTGAAGTGTCAAAATATGAGTTAGTTCAACGTCCTATAGCCTGAAGTTTGAAATTTCTCCTCTGAAAATATATATCGGAAAAATCTTGAAATTTTATTTTTTACCTGAAAAGTAACAGAATTAATATAACACGTTTTCACGAGCCAATTTTACTGTTTTATTAATATTCACTGGAGTGATAGAAACGCGAACGATTACCAAAATGTTTTTTGATAATTATGTTTTATTAGAAACAGTAAAAAATTTCCGAAAAATTGTAAATTTTTTCTAACTTCCCAAAAGTTACTCAAAATCGTTGTTGAAATTATTAACTTGCAAGATATCTTGAAAAATTTTATAAAGCTGATATTGAAAACAGAAGCTTCAAAAAAAATCTGGAAAATTTCAGACTCAGTAAAGATTCTGAACACGTTCTCACGATCCAATTATCTTATTTTATTTATATTTTCTGGAATAATAGAAACGCGAACGATTACCAAACTGTCTTTTGATAATTATGTTTTGTTAGAAACAGTAAAAAATTGTTAATTTTTTCTAATCTCTCGAAAAGTTACTCAAATCGTTGTTGAAAATATTCATGCGAATTATATCTTGAAATTTCTGAATTTTTTTACCTGATATTGAAAACAGAAGTTTCAAAAAAAAATCTGGAAAATTTTAAATTCAATAAAGATTCTGAGAACGTCAATCGTTAACTTTTCTAACTTCTCAAAAAAATACTCAAAATCGTTGTTGAAATTATTAACGTTCAAGATATCTTGAAAAATTTTATAAAGCTGATATTGAAAACAGAATTTTCCAAAAAAAAAAATCTAAACGTTCCCGATTCAATAGAGATACTCAGAACGTCATTTTCATCTATTTTTCTTGTTTTATTAATATTTTCCTTAGTAATAGAAACGCGAACGTTTACCAAAATGTTTTTTGATAATTATGTTTTGTTCGAAACAGTAAAAAATATTTTGTTTTTGTTCACCTTGTTGACTGCCGATAGACATTTGATGAAGTTGTACGAAGTTCTGAATCCTTCCTGAAAACAAAATTTTTTTCTATTGAAAAATTTATATCCTCAATTTCTCACCGAATTGTTTCTCTATGCACTTCGTTCGGGCCTACTTCATATGGAACTGTTAGAATCTCCGATTCTTTTCGAAGAATTGAATTGCAGCTTTGTGGTCGGCTATGTCTTGGATATGGTTGAGGTTTTTTGTCGAATGTTCCTCGGTGAGATAGGGTTCTGGAATCACAGTACTGGATTTTGATCTTAATTTTGGCTCCGTCGAAACCGGATCAACTTTTCAAACAATGTGTTTAGATTTTCATACCAAAGATTTTAAGGTATAATAATATATTATACCGAATATTATTCAACATCTTGGTGATGGTCTTCTTTGGTCATGTCAAAAATGAACATTACCATAATGCTCACCATATCCCAAGTCCTTGGTATTAGAATTTCAGCACATTTTTTTTTTTGAAGTTCCGAACTAACCCGCAATCCTCTTTAGCTATTTCAATCTCATCCAATGTATATCTCGGCTCAACACCTTTCTCCGGTTTGAAGTACACGTTGATTTTCAGACGTGGCCCGGTTTTATCGGATTCCCTTCCTGGTGTAAAAGGTCGTCCAGTTGTCGAGTCTACATACACATCATGAGTGTATACATAGCGTTGATCGACATCAGATGAAATCGATCGAACTTGTCCACGTGGCGCTTTTTGTGGTGCCATTGGGGATTTGCTTCGAGGACGTGGAATGGGGTTCTGATTCTCGTCACATGTTGGAATGAGACGGCGTGATGTGAAGTATTCATCATATTCTGGAAGTGGTGGCTTCTTCAAAGGAATCCCTGTTCCAGTTCCATGCTCTGGCGTTGGAGGAATCACATTATAAACAACGGGAGGTTGAGTGCTCTTTTGATGTTCGACTTTCGAATAAGTCTCATAGTCATAAACTTCGCGATAGATCTCGCTATAAGGACTAGGGATACGAATCACTGGGTACTCTTCGGGAAGTCGTTTGCGATTTGAAGGAGGGATATAGATGGCTGTATCTGGGGTACCAGTTCGATAATCATCGACTGGACGAGTCGTGGTTTCTTTGGTGTAGGTTTCGGTGATTGTTTGGTATGGTGAAGGGAGATGGTGGACAGATCGAGAACCTGCAGAAAAAGAACTTTTGATTCCCCCAGTTCCAAATTTCATGCTCCTGTTTGTTTGGGAATGTCAAACAGGAACATTTTCTGCCATCCAAAACTTAGTCAAACACTATTCAAAGCGATTAAAATAATTATAGAAGTTTGGGTTGAAGTAAGTTTTTTGAATTTTAAACCATAATCTGAAATTGTAGAACCGATTTCAACAGGTCGGAAATGTAACTATAGTAGCAACCTAACATTTTCTTGCTTGATTTTATCGATGGAGCAGATTGGCTACATTTTGTGGGCTCAGAAAAAAGTAACTGAATGTCTGAATCGGTTTCTAACTTTTCTAAATTCAAGCACACCTTAGTTTGCTCATATGAAGCTGAACTAAAATATACATAGACGCAAACTTATTGGTATTAGCCAAATCTCAATCGGTAATACGCACTCCTGAAATTAGTAACCTGGCATTTTTTGTGGCTCAAGTTTAATGAAGTTTTTGAAAGTATACTGTCTATATCGAGACTTGATTTTATCATTCACAGGCTTTCTCTAAAGCTTGATCGTTGCCATAGGGTTACTGTAGTTTCAGTTTTCTGAGCCCAAAAGTTCTGAAACTTAAAGAAAAAGTTTCTGAGACAATCGGATCCGTAGAAACCGATTTTGAAAACAATAATTCCACCGGAACTCGTTTTACAGTCGATTCTATTGATGGAGCAAAGTTGGCAAAATTTTGTGGGCTCAGAAAAAATATACTGAATGTCAAAATCGGTTTCAAGCACAACTTATCTTGCTCATATAATGCTCAACTAAAATATAGACACAAATGTTATTGGTATTAGCCAAATCGGAATCAGTATAACACGCTCTATTGACAAAGTCATATTATTTGGGTCTAAACATTATTTTGACTTATTTTGATACTTCTGCTGCCATCAGATTACTGTGGTTCTGATTTTCAGAATCAACAACTTCCAGAACCACAATTTTTTTTAGAATGATATAATGATGTAAGAGGTTATTTGACCAAGCAAAAAATCCATTTCGACCGAAATCTTTTGAATTTTTCTTAACTTGGATAGAATTTTATTAAACTTTCATTGGTGAAATTGATTTCTACGGTCCGGTCACATTTTTTATAGATTATTTCGAGCTGGAAACCTGAAACTACAGTATTCCGATGACAGAAATTGGATTTTTTAATAATAAAACCTCTGAGATGAAGCGTGGTTGAAAATTAAGTGTTCTATAATTCAAAATAACTGAATTTTTTCCTAATATTCAAAATGTATAATTTAAAAAAAAAGTTTTGAAAAAAGTTCTTTCGATTCTCCCAAAAAAGTACCTGACCTATTTTCCACAAGTTCTCATAACTCCGCCTATTTTCTATACCCCTCTTCCTCCCTTTAAATAACTCACGTCGATGAATCGGAACGTGTCGAGACCCACGACGTGACATTCTCACTTCTTCGCTGCAAGTTCAAAAAAAATGAATGGAATTTGATTAAAAATTCTTCGTTTTTTTTTTATTTCAACGACGCCGAAAAAAAGGAAAGTAAATATCGAATTTCATATGAAAAGAAAAAATAAAAAGGAAGAATATATGTGTGTTATGTATATGCGAAATGGAGGCGACCGACCTCCTTAATCGGCTCGGTGCAGATTTTTGAGAACATCAACTAAATTAAAAGTGACTCGGAGAAGAATTGGGAGACAAAATTCGAGAATGAAAAAATAAATTTTTCTTCGTTTGCAACAGAGGAATGCATTTTTTTATAAAACATTCGTCATTTTTTTTCTACGAAGAGAAAAAACAAAAAGCGAAAAGTCAACATTTCAGACTATACAAACAGTACGGTTGATGGATGATATATTACTCGAAGAACAAGAAGGAAAAAAAGAACATTCTGAATATTGGATAAAATCGAGAAATAATATGGGTCAAACACCACTTTAGCCATAAATTGTTTGACATTTTTTTGAGGAACTCGTTGTTTTTTTTTTGTTGGTTGGATAGGGGTTCTTATGAGAAATATATTTGAAATATATTTAAAGCTTTTAAAAGATGTATAGTTTGAATAATCCTTTTAGAAAACATTTCCGTTAAAATTGAAAGTGAAATTCAGTATAACATGCTCTATTGATAATCTTGCACTTCTTTATTGAAATCTAAGAAGCGAAGAAAGTCTTCTACTTTTTGATTGAAACAGACTCGGAGTAACTTTAGGCAGTTGTTGGTTTAATTTTCTCAAAAAAATCTACACTTTTAAAAAATAAAATCGCGATTAAAGGTAGGATCTTTCAAAGTTGGTCTTAAATGAGAGGGTTGTATCCTAGTATAGAAATCCCAGAATAATATAGCAGTCCACAAATTTTTCTCAGAAAGTTATTAGTTCAAAAAATGGAAAAATATCCACTGATAATATTTTTAAAATTTGTAAGGTTTTCGAATTTTTTTCGTAATTTCCCCAAATTCAGCTTCTTCATTTTTTTGGAACTTCTTATCTCCTGAACTCGTGAGTTCTCGGTGTTCTGTTTTTTTTTCAAACAATTTTAAGACTTTTTTTTCTAAATTTTGGTAGCTCCGATTTTTCTTTGATTATTCTGTGTGCTTTTTTCTATAGCTTTGACTTTTGGACATTCATATTTCAATCAATAGCACCTCTATACTTCAAAAATGGTCATTTGGGAATTTTCGTAGAAAGTTTCCAATATTATTTTTCAAGTGAAAGTTTTTCGAAAACTTGTCTTTCGGTAAAAAAATTCCATTGAGTGTTTTACTATAAAAAAAATGTGCTCTTTTTTTAAGACCAACTAGCCAACTCCCATTTTCCTCAATGTGTTTTTTAAACGGATCAGGATCTCGGTTTCTCGGGCTGTAATCACCTGCCGCCCAGGAACCTCAATCGGACCAGATGATGTTCCTCGTACCAGGAAATAAAGTAATAATGGTTACAACAACAAAAAAAATTCTTTAGAACGGACCTGATGATCTTCCTAATGACCTTTAGAACTAATTCCCTATCACAATCAGAATTTAACATTGGTTCTTTTCTGTATCAAATAGTGGTGATGACGTTTGAAAAAACAATTCCATCCCACGTTTTACATTACTTCAGAAATGTAAAACACTTTCAACAAACAACTTGATCTTTTACACAAGCTTCATTGATACACACGGTTCCACTAGTTTTGGATTAGACTTTGTTATTTTCAGCATGTAAACTGATTCGAATTGTGTATATTAGTGCATGCACTGTGGTACAAAAGTTGATACTTCATATACATAAATGCTTAGTCACAAATTGTGCAATTAGACCTGAATTTTTGAGAGTGACGTTATCCTTTCCCCATTCAGTGTATCATAGCAACGTTTGGTCAGAACTTATGATATTCGTGAGTCAGAAAGGTGCATGTGTACAACAAAAAAACAGAGAAAGTGTTGAAGTTTTATTTGGTTCTATTCATTGAAACATGATTCTTGAACCACCCACAAAACTGATTTGTGATATTTTTCGTTTTTTGCAGCATCGATATGTTGAAGTACGAAATCTCTCATAAATAACTGTAGTTGCTAGATTTGTCCAGAAACCATACATTGAAACAACAATAACACATAGATTATTCAAAGATTGATTATGATATTGAGAAACTTCAGATATTGCCACATAGGATGCTGGTATTAGAAGTGCAGTTAATGGCATGAATATTTGAGCACAAACTCCGATAAAATATTTCTGCTGAAGTTTTTTGGTTTGTTTTGAAAGTTTTGAATTATTCTGAAGGGCCAGGTGGACGAATGTGTGAACTGCGCAGAATACCGAAACACCGACGAAATATAGAAGTTGAATTGTAATCAAGAATGTTAGAAGTATCTTTTTGTCACCATAATAATATGTTTTAAAATTGAAAAATGATTGCGATGGACAGGGATTTCTTTGAAGAAATTCTTTCCGCGATTTTTCCTGATCGGGGAGTTTGGAAATTATTGGAATCCAAACAATGAATGGAAGAAAATGAGAGAAATAAACGAATGTACGACGATTTTTAGGGTTGGTTATTCGAAAATTCGAGGAGACTATGTAGAATTGACGATTCTCCAGCATTACTGCAATTGATGCACCAGATTCTGCAAAAAGTTATCATTAGAGCACGTTTTCCTAATATCGAACGTTCGTTTTTTAAATTGACAATTTAAAAAAAAAACTCCCTTCTTAATAGCTTAATGTAAATATGTTTCGCAACCAACTAAATTTCGACGCCTTAAATTTTATCAAGAATATATTTGTTTCTTATCGTTGAAAATTTTTAGTTCGTCACTTTTTCATAATCATACGAAGAGGTTGAAATATTTGCCGATTTAGACTTTCTTCAAGGGGACCGCGAGATAATTCCATTTTTTTTTAATTTTGAAAAAAATTTCATGTTCTCATTATAATAATCCCGCTTGCCAAAAAAAATCAAAAAAAAATTTGGTGCCAATTTCAACATAAAAATATATTCGTTTTCATGTCAGCTCATAACAATTCAAATGGTTCCCAATTTTTTTTAATTTACAGTTTTTCTCACAAAAATTTTTGGTGACAAAGTAATACAGGATGTTGATCAGGAGATCGAGTTCTATGAGCATGTGAATTTCATCAAAGCTCTGATCACTCATATTTTTCCACTCACGTGAAATAACAAATAGCGAGAGATATATTTGTATCCTTGAATCCACATCGAAATATTCTAGAATACCCAACAAAATCCCAATCAATTCAGGAAAATAGATATAGGGAATTGTGAGGTTTCCAATAATCAAATCACACATAAAACTAGCTATTAATGTATTCAATAAAGGAAATTTCATATTGCACATGATTTTTGGAGTTCGCAGACACAGGCAAAAAAAAAGTATCTTTTTTTTACCACGGTTTTTTTAAAGCGGTGTTTGCACACAACTGCGCGAAATTCAAAATTGACTTTTTTTTGTTTTTTTTTTCCAGTCGAGTGTAAATAAGACTAACAGGCAAAAAGAAGTCATCGTGGGAAGTGGGAGAGACTGGCATAACATAAACTGGCACATTTTACGACCTGACAGAAAGAATATTCCATGTTGCACAAAATTTGACAAAAAAAATGGAAAAATAACGTTTTATGTGTAATCTGAACAGTTTTGGAAAAAGGTTTTAGTGTATTGGTTATAAATCGGAATATATTCTTTATTTTCCACACCAAATCAACAAGTTTGCGGATATTTAGCCAATAATATCATGAAATATTTTAAAAATTTTAAAAATATTCTCCCGAAAACTATGCGGCAAGAGCGCACATTTAGTGTGCGGGCCATTGCCATTTTCAGACGCGACAAACTCCTCCCATTTTTGCAGAAACATGTTTTTTATTTTGGGAAAGTCCGTAACTAATTTTTTCTGAAGAAAAAATATTTTTTTTTTCACTGTGCGCAGATATACTAGTGAAATAACATAGAGCTCAATAGGAATACTATAAATCGAAATAAAATGACAAGAATATTTGAGAAAGTTCGCGTTTTCTAAAAGTGTTTCTTCTGGACACTCCATTGGTATGGTTCAATGATTTTTCTATGAATGAAAAAAAAGAAAAAGCTCCACGAATTACATCAAAACTTAATAATACCTCTGAAAATTCTGATCGTGTAAATAATTGTTTTTTGGGCTTTTCACATATCATATTATCTCTGAATCAAAAAGAGTTTTCTGACTAATCGAAGGACAATATAAATTATTCATTTGGATAATTTTATTGTAACATATATCTGGAACTACCCACAAAACTGATTTGTGATATTTTTCGTTTTTTGCAGCATCGATATGTTGAAGTACGAAATCTCTCATAAATAACTGTAGTTGCTAGATTTGTCCAGAATCCATACATTGAAATAACAATGAAGCATATGTTATTTAGGGATTGATTATGATATTGTGATAAGACAGAAAAGGCGACATAAATAGCGGGTAATAAGAGAGCAGTCAATGGCATAAATATCTGAGCACAAACTCCGATGAAATATTTCTGTTGAAGTGCTTTGGTTTGCTTAGAAATTTTCGAGTTATTCTGAAGGGCGAGATGGACAAAAGTGTGAACTGAGCAGAAAATTGAAACACCAACGAAATATAGCACTTGGATAATAATTAAAATTGCGAGAAGCAGCTTTTTTTCACCATAATAATATGTTTTATAATTGAAAAACGATTGCGATGGACAGGGATTTCTTTGAAGAAATTCTTCTCGCGATTTTTCCTGATCGGGAAGTTTGAAAATTATTGGAATCCAAACAATGAATGGAAGAAAATGTGTGAAAACGACGAATAGACGACGATTTTTTGGCGTTGTTATTCTGAAATTTGATGAGACTATGTAGAATTGACGATTCTCCAGCATTACTGTGATTGATGCACCAGATTCTGCAAGAAAAAGATAAAATCGAACAACAATCGTTCAAACGCGCTCTATTGATAATCTAAAGTTTTTAAAACGTGAAGTGTAGTAGCCGCGAAAAATTGAAAATGTTCATACTTTTGATCTACTCGTTGAACACACTCTCTTTTCTCCCCGCCCATTACAAATCCCAAAATCATTTTTTGTTTTTCGCGTTCAGGCTTTTTTTGGTTTCCAGTATGATTTTCTTCTAAACCTTTATACGTATTTTTTTTTCTCGAAACAACGATTACCTTCTTTTTTCTTCAAAATTTTCTACTCACGTGAGACCACAAATAATGTGAGATATATTTGTATCCTTGAATCGACATCGAAATATTCTAGAATACCCAACAAAATCCCAATTAATTCAGGAAAATAGATATAGGGAATTGTGAGGTTTCCAATAATCAAATCACACATAAAACTAGCTATTAATGTATTCAATAACGGAGCTTTCATATTACACATGATTTTTGGAGTTCGCAAATAAACTAGTGAAATAACGTAGATCTCTATAGGAATACTATAAATGGATATAAAATGACATGTATATTTCAGAAAGTTTGCATTTTCTAGAAGTGTTTCTTCTGGGCATTGCATTAGTATCAGTCTATTGCTTTTTTATGTATAAAAAAATCAAATATCTGCACAAATTACATCAAAATCTAATAATACGTCTGGAAATTCTTTTTTGTAATTGATTTTGGTCTTTTTAATATTTTTAAGCTGACTCGTAAAATGTTTTCCAAACCCCTGTTAATCCTTCCATCCATCCACACACAAAAATTATGTCAAAAAGCTTTCAATTAGCTACTTTAGCTTTCAAACTAGTGCACACTGCATTGAAAAAATATATATAATTAGGCAGTGTTGGAATGGGAGAGACACAGAGAAACGTTGGCTGAGTATCATTATGCAATGTGTGTTGTGGGGTACGCAGTTAAATTCGAAAATACATTTTTTCTTTTTTTCGTTGTTGCGCATTTTGTGAAAATTTAAACTTTAACGTTTGATAATCCATCAAATTAAGGATGGACTCTTCAAACAACAATGTCTGGCTATTCTACCCCAATTTGATTGGGTATGGTCGAATTGTCTTGGCGATTGTATCGATGTATTATATGTCAACAGCGCCTTTCACTGCGGTGCTTTGTTATGGACTTTCCGCTGGTCTTGACGCATTTGATGGTTGGGCCGCGCGAACTTACAACCAATCCAGTCGATTTGGTGCCATGCTCGATCAATTGACGGATCGATGCGCGTTGTTGGCGATGGTTATGGCGTTGTGCAAATTCTACCCGAATTGGTTGTTCTTTTTGCAACTCTCCGCTGTTATCGACATTGCTTCGCATTGGTTGCATCTCCATGCGACTGATATATCTGGAGCCACCACCCACAAACAAAGCTCGAATCCGATTCTCCATCTGTATTACACCGATCGACTTTTCCTTGGATTCATGTGTGGTGGAAACGAAGCCTTCTACATTCTGTTGTACATCCGTGCTTTCTGGCCAGGTATTTTCTCCAATTATTTTACGTGTATTATAAATTTTTAATTTAGGACCGTCAATCTTTGGAGCTCATTTGATGTCGATTTTTGCATTTTTCGCGTTCTTCATCGCTTTCGTCAAAACCGTCATCAGTCTTGTCCACCTCTACACGGCTGCCGAGATGGTAGTTTCCCATGATGTCAAACTTCGCCTTCAACAACAAGAAAAGAAGGAGTGATCTCATAATTCTTCAATTAACTGCATATATCTACAATACATAGAATAGCTTTATTGCCCAGCCTCTTTACTAATAATCCAAGAAATATATATATGAAACGTTTATACATCGAAGTAGATAAGAGCTTTAAATGACACATTCCCAAATAAATTAATAAATGTTGTGATGTATCAAATTGAAAAATTTTGCTTTTGCGGTCTTGTTTCCGATTTTACATATCTTCAAGTGATTTTTCTTTTATTTAATAACCTATTGTTTGCAGAATTTGATCTCAGAACCAATTCGATTTGCAAAATGGCGGACGAGTTGGCCAGGATTCAGCAATATGAGTACCGACAAAACTCTAATTTGGTTTTGTCGGTTGACAAAAATTTGATGGACAGGAAGGGGAAGGATGATGCGACCGGAGAAGTTTTGCCGTTGACGGATCGAATGATCAAATCTATGAAAATGGGAGATCGAGCTATCAAGTCAAAAGCACCAATTCAGGAACAGAAAAGAAAAAAGTAAGCTTTCTTGGATGTATATTCTCTAATCACATTCGATGTGAGATAGGCCAGGTTAATAGTGTTTGACCTCACACTTTGTTCGTTGAAGTAGATAACAAACTTTTTTTCAGGAAGAAGAAGGATGAAAACGACAAAACTCTTCGACTTGTCAGCAAAAGTGTACTCGGAGACAACACCGAGCTAATGGGCGCCTACAAACCAAGAACACAAGAAACGAAGCAGACCTACGAAGTAATTCTGGCGTTTATCCAAGAGGCAATCGGTGATCAGCCAAGAGACATTCTTTGTGGTGCAGCTGATGAGGTGCTAATCACACTGAAAAATGATAAAATTCGAGAGAAGGATAAGAAGAAAGAAGTTGAACAGTTATTGGGAACTTTGACTGATGAGAGAACGGCCGTGTTGATCAATTTGGCAAAGAAAATCACCGATTTCTCGATTGAAGAGGATAACAAAATGGAAGGCGTAAGTTTACGTTCGAGATTTTCGAGAAAACTTTAAATTTTACAGGATGAAATCGATGAGAATGAAGGTGTGAATGTACAGTTCGATTCGGATGACGAGGACGAAGATAATGTAGTCGGCGAAATCAAAGGAGACAGCGAAGAAAGTGAAGACGAGGAAGAAGGTGTGGAGACGAACTATTCGGAAACTCTGAAAGGCGACGGTTATATGGATGCTGATGAGCAAAGAGCCAGAGGAGTACTTCATCCAAGAGATATTGATGCTCACTGGATCCAAAGATCACTTGCCAAATTCTATAAAGATCCTCTCATGGCCCAACAAAAAGTCACGGAAGTCATACAAATTTTGAAAAATGCGAATGATGATCGTGAAGCAGAAAATCAGCTCGTCTTGTTGCTAGGATTTGATCAATTCGAGTTCATCAAAGTATTGAGACAAAACCGATTGATGGTCCTGTATTGCACTCTCCTCCGTCAAGCAAATGATGAAGAGAGACAGAATATCGAAGACGAGATGAGAACTCGACCAGAATTGCACACTGTACTCGCTCAGCTACAAGAAACCGAATCGGCAGATGTTGTGCAAACTGAAAGAACAAAAAGAGATCAGGAAAGATCGAAAAAGGCGGCGGCGGCTGCGGAAGAAGCGATTAACGCTGGACAATGGCAAGCTGGACGAAAAGTTCTTGATTTGAACGATTTGGCCTTCAGTCAAGGATCGCATTTGATGAGTAACAAAAGATGTGACTTACCAGAAGGATCGTACAGAAAACAGAAAAAGTCGTATGAGGAAATCCATGTTCCAGCGCTGAAGCCAAAGCCGTTTGCTGAAGGAGAGGTTAGTTGTACAAAACCAATTTTCCTCACCTCACTGTTTTTTTTTTCAGAAACTTGTTCCAATCTCTGAACTTCCAAAATGGGCTCAACCTGCTTTTGAAGGCTATAAATCGTTGAACAGAATCCAGTCAAGACTCTGTGAAAGTGCTCTCAATTCCGATGAACATTTGTTGCTCTGCGCTCCCACTGTAAGTTGAAATCTTCGAAAAAATTTTATAAAACAATTTTTCAGGGAGCTGGTAAAACAAACGTCGCGCTTCTCACAATTCTTCATGAGATTGGGAAACATTTGAATGAAGATGGAACTGTTAAACTGGATGAGTTCAAGGCGATTTACATTGCTCCGATGAAGTCGTTGGTACAGGAAATGGTTGGAAGTTTCTCGAAAAGATTGGCTCCATTTGGAATCACTGTGAGTTTTTGAGCACAAAATCTCTGAAATAATTAATTTCTTTAGGTTGGTGAGATGACTGGAGATGCTCAAATGAGTAAAGAACAGTTCATGGCAACTCAAGTTATTGTTTGTACACCAGAAAAGTACGATGTGGTGACCCGAAAGGGTGGAGAACGGGCGTACAATACGATGGTCAGATTGTTGATTATTGATGAAATTCATCTTTTGCATGATGATCGAGGTGAGCATCAAAACTATAGATGAAAAATATTAATTACAAATCTTTCTATTTCCAGGACCTGTTCTTGAATCGATTGTTGTTCGAACGATTCGCCAAATGGAACAGAATCATGACGATTGTCGACTTGTTGGATTATCCGCCACATTGCCAAATTATCAAGATGTCGCCACCTTCCTTCGTGTTAAACCTGAACATCTTTACTACTTTGACAACAGTTATCGTCCAGTTCCTCTCGAGCAACAATACATTGGAGTTACGGAGAAGAAAGCATTGAAACGGTTCCAAGCAATGAACGAAGTTGTATATGATAAAATCATGGAACATGCTGGAAAAAGTCAGGTGCTGGTTTTCGTACACTCAAGAAAAGAAACTGCCAAAACTGCGAAAGCAATCAGAGATTCTTGCTTGGAAAAGGATACATTGTCGGCGTTCATGAGAGAGGGAAGTGCGAGTACCGAGATTTTGAGAACTGAATCGGAACAAGTCAAGAATTTGGATTTGAAAGATTTACTTCCATATGGTTTCGCTATTCACCACGCTGGAATGAATCGAGTAGATCGTACATTGGTCGAAGATTTATTCGCCGATCGACACATTCAAGTTCTTTTCTCAACTGCGACTTTGGCGTGGGGTGTCAATCTTCCAGCTCACACTGTTATAATCAAAGGAACACAAATCTATAATCCGGAGAAGGGACGATGGACCGAATTGGGAGCATTGGATATTATGCAAATGTTGGGAAGAGCTGGACGACCACAATATGATTCGAAAGGAGAAGGAATTTTGATCACTAATCATTCGGAGCTCCAATATTATTTGTCGCTGATGAATCAACAACTTCCAGTTGAAAGTCAAATGATTTCGAGACTAACCGATATGTTGAATGCGGAAATTGTCTTGGGTACAGTCAGTAGTGTCAGTGAGGCGACGAATTGGTTAGGATACACGTATTTGTTTGTGAGAATGCTGAAGAATCCGACACTTTATGGAATTTCGCATGAACAAGCGGTTAGTTTTTGACCTATTCAACATCTTAATATGATATCAATTTTTTGGCAAAATAATAACTATTTCAATCTATTTTTTCAGAGATTGGATCCTCTTCTCGAACAACGTCGAGCTGATCTCATTCACACCGCATGTGTTCTTCTCGACAAAGCTGGTCTCATCAAATACGACAAGCGAAGTGGTATTATTCAAGCCACGGAACTTGGTCGAATCGCTTCGCATTTCTACTGTACCTACGAGTCTATGCAAACCTATAACAAACTGCTCATCGAAACATGTTCGGATATCGATTTGTTCCGTATTTTCTCGATGAGTTCCGAATTCAAATTGTTATCAGTGAGAGAAGAAGAGAAGCTTGAACTGCAAAAATTGGCGGAACACGCACCTATTCCGATCAAAGAATCGTTGGATGAAGCATCGGCCAAGACAAATGTTCTACTTCAGGCGTATATCTCACAGTTGAAATTGGAAGGTTTCGCGCTGCAAGCAGATATGGTTTTTGTTGCTCAGTCAGCTGGTAGATTGTTCCGAGCATTGTATGAAATTGTGTTATGGAGAGGTTGGGCTGGATTGGCGCAGAAAGTGTTGACTTTATGCAAAATGGTGACCCAACGTCAGTGGGGATCGTTGAATCCATTGCATCAGTTCAAAAAAATTCCGAGTGAAGTGGTTCGATCGATTGATAAGAAGAATTACTCGTTTGATCGATTGTATGATTTGGATCAACATCAACTTGGAGACCTTATCAAAATGCCTAAAATGGGTAAACCATTGTATAAGTTCATTCGACAATTCCCAAAGTTGGAAATGACCACACTGATTCAACCGATCACTCGTACCACCATGCGGATTGAACTCACGATAACGCCGGACTTCCAGTGGGATGAAAAGTGAGTTTTACCTCAAAATAACTTGTCAATAATTTATTTTTTCAGAGTCCATGGAAATGCTGAAGGTTTCTGGATCTTCATTGAGGACACCGACGGAGAGAAAATCCTTCACAACGAGTTCTTTTTGCTCAAACAGAAGTTCTCGACAGATGAGCACGTTGTCAAAATGATTGTCCCGATGTTTGATCCAATGCCTCCTCTTTACTATGTTCGAATTGTCTCGGATCGCTGGATTGGTGCCGAAACTGTTCTTCCAGTCTCGTTCCGCCACTTGATTCTTCCTGAAAAATATCCACCACCAACCGAATTGTTGGATCTTCAACCTCTTCCAATATCCGCTGTCAATAATCCGGCTTTCGAGAAAGTATTCAAAGATGCTGATATCAAAGTTTTCAATCCGATTCAAACACAAGTCTTCCGAACAGTCTATGAGAGCAATGAAAATATGATTGTTTGCGCGCCGAATGGATCCGGTAAAACTGCGATCGCTGAACTTGCCATTCTTCGACACTTTGAAAATCTGCCCGACTCCAAGTGTGTATATGTGACACCAACAGAAGATATGGCTGTGAAGGTTTTGGCTGATTGGCAACAACGATTACAATCGGCGATTGAGCAACAAGTTGTGCTTTTGACTGGTGAACCGTCGACGGATTTGAAGTTATTACAACGCGGAAAGTTGATTATTGCGACGCCAGAAAGATGGGATAATGTATCGAGAAGATGGAAGCAAAGAAAAAATGTTCAAGCTGTCAAATTGTTCATTGCTGATGATTTGCATATGATTGGAGCAACTAATGGAGTAAGTGAAAAAGCAAATAAATTTTGAAGAACAAAATTTGAGAACATATCATTTTCCCATGCATAAAATATTTATTTCAGCCTGTCCTCGAAGTTGTTTGCTCACGAATGCGATACATTGCGTCACAACTCGAAACCAACATTCGAATTGTCGCCCTTTCTTCGTCTCTCACAAATGCTCGCGATCTTGGAATGTGGCTCGGTTGCTCTGCTTCGGCTACTTTCAACTTCCTCCCAGTCACACGCCCAGTTCCTCTCGAACTCGAAATCAAAGGATTCAATCTATCACACAACGCCTCTCGATTCTCTGCAATGGAACGACCCGTCTATCAAAGCATCGCTCGTCACGCCGGTAAACTTCGGCCCAAGCCAGCGTTGGTATTCGTGCCCGTAAGACGACAAACACGACCAACCGCAGTCGGACTTCTCACAATGGCTTTGGCCGATGGAACACCGAAGAGATTCTTGCACATTTCCGAACAAGATGAGACTTTTGTATCACTTTTGGGAATGATCGAAGATGAGACATTGAAGGAGACAGTTTCTTGTGGAATTGGATTCCTTCATGAGGGAACCAGTTCAAAAGATGTCGAAATCGTTGAGCAACTGTTCACGAGTGGAGCAATTCAAGTTTGTATCGTTCCACGTGGAATGTGTTATCAAATTAAGATGAGCGCGTATTTGGTCATTATCATGGATACACAATTTTACAACGGAAAATACCATGTTTATGAAGATTATCCGATTGGTGATATGCTACATATGGTTGGATTGGCTAATCGGCCTAATGTTGATTCAGAAGGTAATACTTTATAAAAATAATTCAAAAAAAAACTACAAGGTTGGAAGAAAGGTCACCTATTGAAAACAAAGTGACCTTTGAACAGTATTCAATTTTTAACAAAGGTCAAAACGTGACCTCTATTTTTAGCCACATTTTTGTGTCATTTTGAATGCAAGCAAAGATTCAGTACTAATTTTCAGTGGCTTGAAAGGTCACCGTTTTAGGTGTTCCGATATTCCTGAAACCTCCTAGTTTAGTTGATACATGTATTCCTGAGTCACTATTTGTAAATCACAACAATCTCAATTTTCAGCAAAATGTGTGGTAATGTGTCAATCATCGAAAAAAGCCTACTTCAAGAAGTTCCTGTTCGACCCACTTCCAGTCGAATCTCATTTGGATCATTGTCTACACGACCATTTCAATGCCGAAATTGTTACAAAGACAATTGAAAATAAGCAGGACGCGATTGACGTAAGTATTTCAAAAACGTGAAATTTAAAAAAAAAAAACATGTTAAAAAATTGTGGTGAAATTCTCTTTTGTGAAAAAAAAGAAAATGACGCCATTATATTGGTGAAACACACTCATTTTCCCAGCGCCCGCGTGGCCTAATGGATAAGGCACCGGACTCCGGAACCGGGAATGGGGGTTCAAGTCCCTCCGTGGGCTAAGGCGTTTTTTTTCAAATTTTTTTCTTATAAGTTTGCTGTCTCATTTTGAAATTACTACTGAATTCGGAGAAGAGTGTGCTAAATTTTCAAATAACTAGATCTAGTTTGCATACATTTCTGGGATTATTCTTCAGATTTCGCAACAATTTTCAAGGAAAAAAAAGTTATTTGCAGAGATTCTGTTTTCAAAGATTATTTTTACAGTATCTCACATGGACGCTACTCTACCGACGAATGACACAAAATCCAAACTATTACAATCTTCAAGGAGTTTCACATCGACATTTGTCAGATGCGCTTTCCGAGTTAGTCGAAAACACTTTGAAGGATTTGGAGAATAGTAAAGTGAGTTTGATTTTCTCAGATTGAAGTGGAAAAGTTTTATTTTTCAGTGTGTTGCTATCAAAGATGACATGGATACACTTTCGTTGAATTTGGGAATGATTGCGGCCTATTATTATATTTCGTATACAACTATCGAATTGTTCTCGATGTCGCTCCAATCTAAGACAAAGATGCGCGCATTGGTAGAAATTATTGCGAATGCCAGTGAATTTGGCAATGTGGCAATGAGGCATAAAGAAGATGTTATCCTCAAACAACTTGCCGGCAGATTACCAGGACAATTGAAGAACCAGAAGTTCACCGATCCACATGTCAAAGTCAATCTGTTAATTCATGCACACTTATCTCGCGTCAAATTGACTGCTGAACTGAACCGAGACACTGAATTGATTGTTCTGAAATCGATTCGATTGGTTCAAGCATGTGTCGATGTGTTGTCGAGTAATGGATGGTTGTCGCCGGCGATTCATGCGATGGAACTGTCGCAAATGTTGACACAGGCTATGTATAGTAATGAGCCATATTTAAAACAATTGCCGCATTCAAGTGCTGCGCTTTTGGAACGAGCAAAGGCTAAGGTAAGAAACATTTCGTTTTTTTTCAGGAGGAAAATTGTAGACCGATTTTCAATCTTTATACAGTTTGGGAAATACTCATATTATCATTTTCAGAACGTCGAATCAGTCTTCGAACTTTTGGATCTCGAGAACGATGATCGAATGGAGATCTTGGGAATGGAAGGTGTTCAATTGGCCGATGTTGCCAAATTCTGCAACCACTATCCATCAATTGAAGTTGAACACGAATTGGATAGTGATACAGTCACAACGTAAGTTTTATCTCTATTATAGTCATAAAAATCAGTGCAATAGTAACATTTTTGGTCTGAAAATAACTTTCCACGATCTTCATATTCTCCTGAAAAAACTGAATTTAACTCGATTATCAGTTTTCAAATAATTATTTCCAGAAATGATAACATTGTCGTCGGTGTCTCAATGGAGCGTGACAATGATATTGAAGGATTGGCACCTCCTGTTGTCGCCCCACTCTTCCCACAAAAACGAAAAGAAGAAGGATGGTGGTTGGTTATCGGTGATCAAGCGACAAATTCGTTGTTCTCGATCAAACGGCTGATTATCAATGAGAAAGCGCAGATGAAATTGGATTTCGCGGCACCGAAACCCGGAAAACATACCTATAAATTGTACTTTATTTCCGATTCATATTTGGGAGCAGATCAAGAATTCGACATTCCATTCAAAGTAGAAGAATCTGGTCGAGGTCGTAAAAGAAAGCACGACAAAGAAGAGGAATAGATCGGATTTTGATTCAATTGTTTTTATCATTTCTCCCGTTGTTGTCTAATTGTATTTTTAACTTATTTTTTTTTTGAGATTTTACAGAATTTCTCTGAATCTCTTTTATTATTTTTACTTTCATTGTTGTAAAATGAATTATATAATTTCCTAACAAGACAAAGCGTTTTTAACAAACTGAGGGAGAACAAAAGCAGCGCGATGAACTTCGGAATTGTAGAAACGGAGCTGCGATTGAAGAGCTGGAGAGACTTCACGAGCCGGAATCGTGACGTCACGATCCTGAAAATATTCATAATTTAACGTTAGATTGAGTATTTTGTGATAATGAAAAGCCACAAAACTATTTACAGAATTTTTGGCGCAGATTAAATATCCCATGCTTCCAGATGGATATGTTGAAACGATCGATTGACCATAGTTGACGGTTGGGAAGATTTGGCGATTGAATTGAACGAGATGAGCAATCAGGTTGAGATGGAGCCAGACGGATTCACCTGAACTTGGACAACACTACGAAAATGTTTAGAAGAAGTGGAAAAACATGCTTTAGTGTATTTTTTTGTTCAATAGTTAAAGAAGATCTGAATATCTCTTAACTTGTATTGAATTTCTAACGTATTTTTAGTTCTCCAGATTCGGAAGCTAAGGTTGAAAGTTTTAGTTCTGAAATCATCGAATACAGAAAATGTAATGGGGTGATGCAGAAGCAAAAAAACGTGCGTTTTTTTAAATAAAATGCATAAAATTTCCAATGCAGGAACCTCAAAAAAACGCACGTTTTATTCAATAAAATGACATTTTCTATACAAAAAAGTGCAATTCGAAACAGTGTTGTTTTTAAAAAAAAGTTAACGTAATTGTTTTTTTTTAAATTGTTTGGCGTGAACTTTTTTTTATTTGTCACGTGTCTTATTTTCTGCAAAGACCAAGTTTTTTTTTCATTTGTTTTCTTCATTTTTCGATTCCTATGATTCAAACAAGAAATGAAAAACGAGAAAATGCACGCCAAACAATAAAAAAAAACAATTACGTTAACTTTTTTTTAAAAACAACACTGTTTCGAATTGCACTTTTTTGTATAGAAAATGTCATTTTATTGAATAAAACGTGCGTTTTTTTGAGGTTCCTGCATTGGAAATTTTATGCATTTTATTTAAAAAAACGCACGTTTTTTTGCTTCTGCATCACCCCATAAAGTAACCTTATGATAGTTATTTAATAATTTCGGACAATTTCGAAGTAGACGTCATAGGATTACTGTAAGAACTACTCTCATTTAGAAAATCATTTTTATATCAAATCGCGTTGAAAATATTTGAACTGTGATAGCTTGGAGTAGTAAATTTACAATTAGATTTTGATTTATCACATTGGTTAAAAAAATTTAATCGTTAGTCCTTACAATATTAGTACACCACCACCACAGCAAACAAAATCACAGAAAGTCAGAACTCGGGCATACAAAACAACACTCGGATACCTTGTTTTTGGCACATAATGTATATCCCATCAGACCCGAAGTATACGTTGGAACACTTCCAATAGCATATCTAACTATCGGATAAATATTCCTAGCAAATTTTTGAATTTTCTCTATTAGTCGTAAATCGATCCAAGGGCACTCGCCTACAGTAATCTTTTCTTATGAGAACTATATTTTCACTTACCTTGTGAAGATAGAATTCCATCTTCGTTGAGAGCATCACGCAAGAGTTCGTAGTAGGATTGACCGAAAAGGGATTCAGCTGGACCTACTGGATCGGAACTGTCTGTGATGATGACATCGAATTCGTTCTGAAATGTGAATATTCTACTGTGAATGGGAAAAGTACTGTAGGTAGATGTACCTTGTGATTTTTCAGAAATTCGAAACCGTCTCCACAATAGAGGTCTAATTTTGGATGATTGAATGAACATGACATGCCTGGGAGGTATTTTTTGGACACTTCAATGACCATTTCATCAATCTCGCACATTGTTACTTTCTCAACTTGCTCGTGTTTCAAAACTTCACGCAAGATTCCACCATCGCCACCACCAATGATCAAAACTCTTTTTGGGTTAGGATGGGCGAAAAGTGGAAGATGTGCGAGCATTTCTTGATAACTGAATTCATCACGTTCAGTTGCTTGGATAATTCCATCGAGAACCAGCACATTACCGTATGTCGTACTGAAAAATTTATTTATTTTAAGGCACACAATGAAAAATATTTTTGGGTCTCGTCGCGTCACACACTGTGACGCGCAATTGCACACTTCACATTTCAATTTCTTTTCGTTTTTTTTTCAGGAAGTCTTTTTCAGAGCTCTAAAGTCGGTTTTGAACGATTATTAGATATCAGAACTGTAAAGTATAGTCACCTCTCGAAGACTAGAACATCCTGGTATTTGCTCTTCTCGTGGAACAAAGTATTTTTTACTTGTAAAGAGAAAGCTTGTCCAGGCCACGCTCCGCCCATCTCTTGACCGTCTGATTTCAGCTGTTTTGAATCGGCATCAGCTAAAAAGGAACTTTTAAAATCACGAAGTGTTTTTCAAATTAAATCTAAGTACCTGATCCATTGATTTTCTCCAAATCGTCTGGCGAGAATTCAGTAAACCATCCTTTTTGAAGACCGTCCATTTTGATTTGCGTTCTGCAAGCAAGTGAAGAAGTGCAAGTTTGGCTCGAGTTGGTGAGCAGAGCACCTCAGACTATGATAAGATAAGGAGGCGGGAGATAGGGTAATGTTTTTTAATAGTTTTTAGTGATTTTTTGGAAGATGTCGATGATAATTATGGCCATAATAACTTCCATGAGGAATTGAAAAAAGGGAAACTCAGAAAACATTAAATTAAAAAAATCAAAAATCGAGTTGTTTGTGACGAAAATTGAAAGTTGTTTCAGTAATTTTTGTCTTATTCCCGCACTTAAAATCTTTGTTTACATAGGATCAACAATATTGCTCCTAAATATTTGTTTTTGCTTCTCCAATAGTTTCACTCAAGCATATTCGCTCTATTGTGCTCACCACAAAAACAACACCCCGTTCGATAATCTCCTTCCCTTTCCTTCCTTTTTCGTTGAAATATTGCACAATGTTACGAAGATGTTATTAAGGTTAGGTTGACAGATGTTCTTTCCTCATTGATTTTATATTAAATATTATTATTATTAGTGACGCCCGTTTCATTTTTTTCGAATAACACACTGTGCAAAAAAAGAAACGGATGAGAAATTTCTCTCGGACGGGAGAAAGAGAAAACATTTTCTCTTTTATCGATTCTTTGTGTATTTTTTATCGTTCCATGAACTGGTTCCTGTTGATCACATGCTTTATTCACATTTAATTTTTGCAGAAGCTTCTCACCAAGTTACAAGAGATGGGTGTCGCGAGAAATGAGGCCAATGAAGGAGCGCCAATTCGAGTCATTGGCGAGATTGGAGAGTAAGTTGGGGTTTTTGGAATAAAATATCAAACATATGATTTTAAAATCAAAATTTTATGAACTACCAACTCACACATATTATTTCTTATTGCACCAGGCAAAATTACCAAACTACTCGGGGGAAAATCCGCATAGATGTCGCAGCGGCTGCGGCATTTTTTACTCTTGGGGCAGGCCTGCTACCATTTTTAGCAGGCCTGCTACACTTTTCGAGTGCCTGCTACAAATTTCCAAATATATTTTTTGACGCAGGCATATAGCAGCCACTGCTCATTTTGTCGCAGGAGTGACGCAGGCCTGCTACATTTTGGCGCAAGCATGTCGCAGCTGCTGCGACATGAAAAAGCGCAGACCTGCTCAAAATTGTAGCAGACCTGCTATTTTTTCCCCGAGTAATATATGTTGGTAATCATGCCATATGAACCCTTCACGAATCACTGTTCCACTTTCTATTTCAAAAAAATTCAGTCCAAGAACGATAATTCAATTTTTTCAGTAAATTTCTGTCTAATTTTTCCTGATAATGTTATTCAATTTCGTTATTTTTCATAAAGCTGGATTTCTAAAAATCAAATCCAACTAAAAAATGGCTCTTTGGCCATATGGCCATTTAATTGAGCCATTGAGCCCATAAAACAAAAAGCCGAAATAAAAACCAATAATTTTCAGTTACGACTTGTCAGATAGTGGTGATGAGGTTGCGTTCCATGCGCACCGAATTTCTGTCGAACAACTCGACCAAATTCCACCAAGACAAAAACCATGGACACCGAGACGACCAAAAACATTCCGCGAAGAAGTTGAAACTGGTGGTGTTCATGTCAAGAGAAATATGGGATCCAGAAAATGGCGACGTGTCGAGTTGGCCAGACATATGTTGAACTTCACCGAATTGGAAGATATTTGTGAAGATTTTTCCGATGTTTTCCACCAACCTTATACCGCCTTCGATCGATTGTTTGCTGATCAACAAAATATGAAGAAATGGAATGAATTTATCGAGAAAGATGAAATTGAGCAACGCAAAATATTAGAAAATGGAGGAATCGAATTGAAAAATGAGCAACAAGGCGGAAGTGGCTGGGCTGTGTTAGGTGGAAAAACCTCGACATCAACTAAGAAGAGTACACCAAGAAAGAGCAATGAGGAGTCGCCGGATAAAAGAAAACGTAGGTACCCATTTTTCTCCGCGCTAATAGTTTTTGAGTTCAGATCATCCTGCTTATTCTGGAAAAGCTTGCTTTGATCGAATCGACTCGCGCGGAAAAGGAACCCTCATGGGTAGAAGAGTGAACTGGGCTCTCATAGATCATTTGGAGACAGAGCTTCGCGCGCTCTTCTCCATGAGCACTTCTCCCTTACCTGGCGACACTGATACGGTGTTTGTCGCGCATTATCCGGCTTCATCTGATCGGTTCTTGGCGCATATTATATCGCAATATTTATGGCTAACGTCGCAAAGTGTGACTGATCCTGTCACCAAAGATCGGATCACGGAAATTCGAAACCCGCGAGCATATTTCATTCCACCGCATGTTCGATTGATTGCTTTCCTCGAAGAGAATGTGTTGAAGAGGAGAATCGAGTTCATAACGTACTCGATGCGCGAGGAAAATCAGAACGGTGAGTAATTGAAATTTTTTTTTCATTGTGAAAAACTTTAAAAGGCAATACAGTTTTTGGTTTTTCTTAAAAAGTCTTGAAAACATTTTTTAGACTGCGTGATCTCCGAAGAATTGGATCAATTGAACATCTCAACAAACTCAGATGATGAATGGGTCAACGTCAACAATAAAAACAGTTCGTCCTAGATTATTGTACCCTTTGAGACCCATGTACATATTAATCGACGAAGTAAAAGTACTTCTTTGCATTTCTTCTTGCTCCAAATTTACCCTGTAAGGTTTCTGTATCATTTTTCTTGGGTCTTTTTTTGTAATCAAAATAAAAAATTGAAAATTTTATTCGATTATCGATTTGTTCTTACAATGTGTTGAATGCTTCAATATATAATATCTGCTTATGCTTGTGTATGTTATAACTAACAATTTTAATAATCAAACTGTTTGTTTTCTGATTTCATGCTTTTTGGAGCTTTGTTCATTTTTATATTTCGAGAAATGACTGAACGATTTCTTTGAATATGAGAAAAATCCTACATTTTGTTAAATTTTAGCTTTTTCAGGTGGTTTCGATATGAAATTTCTTAAAAAATGCGTTTCCTTTGTCATGTCCCATTTTTTCAGAAATACTGCAACTAGCGACATTAGGAAAGAAGTTTTTCATGTTACGAAATTTTCCATTTTCAAAAATTTTTTCCATCTCCAATAGTCTGAAAGTGATTTCTAATTTTTTTTTCAAAACAGCGTCATCGTTGTATCCTCGTCATGACTTCTGACGTCATATACGAACCCAATATTTTTCCAATGCGTCTCCAACGAAATCACCTCCAAAAACAACCATTTGACCAGTTTGGTCTCATCTCATTATTCGTTCATTCATTCACTTTATCATCAGCCGTCTATTGCGATAGCATAAATGTGATTTCGCGTTGGAAAAGAAGAGAAAATACTTTGTACCCTGCACTTTGTTCTTCTTTTTCTTTTTTTCGAAATTGAAGATCCTCACCTCGTGGTAAACATATTTTTCGCTTGATGGGTATGTAAGTACAGCGGGACTAGAAAAAACACATATCCATGGAATATGCTAATTATATTATTTTTAACAGTCTTAGATTAAGGGCGAATTTCAGAAAGATTTGAGGAACTCATCTTGAAATTATTGTTCTAATTGTAAGCCTACAAGCGCCGGAAACACAGTCACACTCGAAAACGCCCTTACGAAGTACACATATCCTTATCAAAATGTTTTTGTCGCTATACACTTTCGTGATACCAAAGTTCAAAAATGTTTCTTATCGGTCAATTTGATGATACTATGTTCCCAAAGGGCTAGATGGAATAATAAGATTATTATTAGTATTAAAATGATGTCATCATATGGGTCAAATAACACGTTTTTTATTGAAGAAGAACAACAAAAATTATATAATAGTTGAAAGGATGTTTGAACTTCAAAACTGGTCTGTTGGCAGAATTATAGACAGAAGAATCGTCTATCCGATTTTTACCATGTTAAAAATTAGACAGGAAGTTTTAAGCAGTGGTGAAATTATGCAAGGCGGTTTCGTGAATAAGATAAGTTACAAATTTGATTCGATCAGAATTTTCACATCTCTTTAGATCTTTGTGAAGTTAATATTAATAAACTCAGCTAGTCTTGTCCAAACGAACTCTGCACCATACGATCCACTAATATCTCAGTTTTTCTCAGTCTGAACTGAATTTTGGAGCTCTGTAAAAAGTTTCTGTTCTTTGAAGATTATATAGCGATTGCATGTTGGGAAGTACCTGAAAGCCAGACCAAATTCGTAGTAAAAAAATTCGTTGCATTCACAGGCTGGAACGTTTCGATTTTCATCCCACTTTAAAGGATGATTTATGTTCCAAGATGTTGAATATATATTTTTTGAAGTTCCAAAAATTGATAGAGTTTCCATAGCTGGTTTGGCCAAAAGTTTGTTGTCTAAAAATAATATTTGTCACTGTACGAATACTCAAACTGTGTCCTTCAATCACAGTACCAATATTTTATGCTCAGCATATCAATTTCCTTCGCATTGTAGTCTCCAACACACACATACACTACATAGATAGTTGCAACACGTGGATTTATGGAACACCAGAAATAATAGAAGAGTAAGAGATAAGATCCTCGTGACGCGAGACATTATTAAATAAAGAGAGACACAGAGAAAAGCGGGGTGGAGGAGGAGCAAGGTGTACTTTGTACAAAGACAACTTGCCTGGGCGGGCGGCTTGGACGCACACTTTACCCATTTTGTTGTTTGTATCGGGTTTGGTTTGGTTTTTTAGAAAAAAGGTTAGTGTAATCAAAAACGGCGCTGGCTGGTCAAAGTATTTTATTTTGAATGATAACATAAGTCGACATTTTGGTTGTTGATCATCTGAAAATGTTGTTTAGACAGCTTTCCGGCATTTTCTTTCTCTCGTTGGCATAGTAATTTTGTAGGAGTCATGTTTTTTTGAAATAAAAATATATTTAATGAATCCAATTTATCCTGAGGTAGAGTTTTCATGTTTTTATTTATTTTATTTTCCCAGTGTCTATAAATAATCATGTGTTGTTTTTTTCTCGATTTCGAAAACTGCGAATGTGAGAAAATATTGGAAGCTTCCAAAATCGTGGAAGGAAAAAACAACACATGATTTTTTCCTAGTATTTTTTTCTTCCTCTTATCATCCAAAAAACAACAACTGCCTCCAATTTTTTGCTGTTTCTTCTCTAGGGATGTTGTTGTTTTTCTTTACTCATAAATAATTGTCTTGTTTTCTTCTTTGATTTCCGAAAGACTATACGTTTAGCAAGAATTTTCAGGTGTTCAAAATCGACATCTCATCATGGCGGAGGCTCGTAGTGCGGCTGCCGTTTCATTTGCTGGTGAGTTTTTATTTTATTCAATGAAGTTACCATAAGTTTAAATAATATGGAAGACATTTTCCTAAATTGTTTCGTAAGAAATGAATCCTAAAATTAAAAAAAGAAATGTTCCACAAAAGCCGGTTACTAATCATATTTTTCACCTGTAAAATGTTGTTTTCGACGATGTGTCATTTAATGAGTGCAAAGGTCGCTTGATAAGAGTGTTCCCTAATAGTAAAAACAAGAATTTAGCAAATGAAAAAATACAACCTGTTAAAATTTTCCAGGAATGAGAAACTAATTTTACGCAGTGATTCTTGAAAATTTTTGAAAATGTTCGAAATTTTGACAGAACTGTGAATATCTCTACAAAATTTGAAATTGATACATAGAACTCAATAATTAATTTTGTTTCGTTTCAGTAACTCACGATGGTGTTTCGGTGAGCTATGATCAAGAACTGCTTCGAGACATTTGGCATGGTATTAGCCGGAGTTACAAACGAAGATTTGGCCGTTTCAAAAATGACTTTGTGAATGGAATGTTCCCTGCGAACTCATGGACTCTCGGTCTTGTCGTTGTCGCCGTTGGCATAGTTTCAATTCTCAAGTACGATTTATCCTTCGGACTATTTCCTTTCATCCAAGATTACATTGTTCACTACGTTTTTGGGTAAGTTTTTTTTTCAATGTTACTAATTTGTTATTCAATTTTCTCTTTTCAGTGACGGGTACATCGGTCAAACTATCTCATTAATTTTTGCTGGCGCTCTCACATGGTTCATTTTTGTTCAACTCCTTCGACTCTCTATCAAAACCCTGCTAGAATACAAAGGATGGATGTATGAATCGCCTGGAAAACCTGTCTCGACTGCCACCAAACTCTGGCTCGGTGTTCTTCACTTCATCTCAAAAGCCGAGCCAATGTTGCATTCGTTCCAAGGCGCGTTGCCCCGTCTTCCACTTCCAAATATCGACGATACCGTGCGCAAACATCTCCTCTCGATGAAGCCGATTTTGAGCGAAGAGGAGTTTGGAGAACTCGAGTTCTTGAGTGAACGATTCAGAAAAGGTGTTGGTCGACGACTTCAAAGATATTTGCGATTGAAATCCTGGTTCAGTTCGAATTATGTGACCGATTGGTGGGAGGAGTTCGTCTACATGCGTCAGAGAAGTCCAATTATGATCAACAGTAATTATTATGGTTTCGACACATTGAACGAACATCCAACCAAGAATCAAGCTTCTCGTGCTGCCAATTTGACATACACATCGTTGCAATTCAGACGTATGGTTGATCGCCAAGAAGTATCTCCTGTTAGTTTTAACATAAGCTATGAAACAATTTTGAACCTTTCATTTTTCAGTTTTCGATTTCTCCACGCACCAAAGTACCATTCTGCACAATGCAATACGAACGCCTTTTCAATACATGTCGTGTTCCTGGCGAAGAAGTCGATCGTCTTCTCCATTGGGATGATGCTAAACACGTTGCTGTTTACTGCCGTGGAGTTTGGTTCAAAGTCATCGTTCACAATGGAAAACGTCTTCTCTCACCAAGCGAACTTCAAATCCAATACGACGCCATCTACTCGCACACCCATGAACCGACCGACGGAGAGAAACACTTGGCCTGCTTGACAGCTGGAGAACGTACCGATTGGGCCAAAACGAGACGCGCTCATTTCAGATCCGGTGTGAATAAGACGAGTTTGAATGATATTGAGAGAGCCGCGTTTGTTGTTATTTTGGATGATGAGGAGACACATTATGATCCGGAAGATCCATCGAAATTGGACTTTTGGGCACACAATTTGTTGCACGGAAAGGCTTATGATCGTTGGTTTGATAAGTCATTCAATATGATTATTTCGAAGAACGGACATGTTGGTATTAACACTGAACATTCTTGGGGAGATGCTGCAGTTATGGCACATTTTACTGAATGGTCACTTTTGCAAGATATTGTGTTCATTGGATATGATGAGAATGGACGGTGCAAAGGAGAACCAGTTGAAAATATTCAACCAGAACGATTGAAGTGGGAAATCCCGACAGCGGCTTTGGAACAAATCGAGAAGTCAATGCAAGTTGCACAAGCTTTGATTAATGATGTTGAGATGGCTTTGCTGGTTTGGACTGATTATGGAAAAGGATTCGCCAAGAAATTGAAAGTGTCACCGGATGCCTTTTTGCAAATGACATTGCAATATACCTACTTCAAGGTGAGAAAAATTATAGTGAATATGATAGAAAACAATGTATCATTTTTAGAACCAGAACAAGTTCTCACTAACATATGAAGCATCGATGACTCGTCTTTTCCGTGAAGGCAGAACTGAAACTGTCCGATCATGCACTGTTCAATCATCAGATTTCGTTATGTCAATGCTCGATCAAAACAAAGCTGTAAATTTTATTTTCAAAAATATAGTTATATATATTGTTTTTTCCAGCCAAAAGATCGTCTTGAATTGTTGAGAAAAGCGTGCGAGAAACATCAAGAATTGTATCGTGATGCGATGTGTGGACAAGGTGTTGATAGACATCTCTTCGCTTTGTAAGTTTTGGGAATTATGGAATGGACTGAAGATTCTTGTTTTAGGTACATTATCAAGCGGTATCTTGAAGAAGAATCGCCATTCTTCGACAAGATTTTCCCACCAACTTATCTCCTCTCAACTTCTCAAACACCAATGAATCAATGTGAAGCTGACGCGAAAGGATTGTCGAATGAAGTTAGATTGAGATTGATCACCGCTGGAGGTATGTTTATTTTTTTGAAAAATCTATGAATAACTTGATTGAATTTCAAAACGGGGGATTTAAAATTTTTCTGTTGTCAAGACAAAAATTATTTCCCGGCGAATATATTTTGGATGAAGCGAAAAAAAAAATCTGAACTTATTACGAAAGCGAACAATTTTCATCATATGCGCACAAAAAACTGAACATTTATGTTTTCAGGTGGTTTCGGACCTGTAGCTGATCGTGGTTATGGTGTGTCTTACATTGTCGCTGGCGAAGATTGTCTCTCTTTCCATATTTCCAGCAAACGATCGGCTGATAACACCGTAAGTTTCATTGAACCCAAATAAAAACAATCTTAACAAAATACCTATTTTGTAGAGCTCTGCCGAATTCCGTGAAGAATTGAAGCGATCATTGCAAGATATGAAGAAATTGGCCGAAGCAATTGAGTCGAAGAAGTAAATTTCGACAGAAAAAAGTCAAATTTTAACACCCTTTTTATCTCTAAAACTGGTATTTTTATTGTTTCTTGCTCATCTGTAAATAGTGCCAAATTTATATTTCACTGAATTTCGCATAATTTTTTTATATTAAATAAATAGATTCTTTGAAAATTCTAGTATCCAGGCTAGGCTTCCGGTAGTTTCAACCACCATACTTTTCAAGAATCTTGCGCTTGATACAGTATCTTCCTGCAGAATGAGGCTTACGCTAGTAATAAGAAATGTAGTCAAGTTTCATAACTTGGAAAAATGGCCGATTAAAATGGTGGAAGAGATGAAAACGTGTTGCTATGTAAAAAGGTAAATTTTTTCAAAAAATATTCGCAGTCAGCAGGATTCGATCCTACGCGGGCAAAGCCCAATTGATTTCTAGTCAATCTCCTTAACCACTCGGACATGACTGCTTGTTGAAAATGGCGTCTTGATTTTGACGAGTATTTCGAACTTTTCAGAGACTTTATATCGGAAGATGAAGAATCGACATTGTTGAAAGAAGTGGAGCCACATATGAAGAGGCTGAGATATGAGAAAAGTCATTGGGATGATGTGAGTTTTGTTTTGTTTTTTTATTTTTATTTTTTGATAAAAATATGGCAAACTGATTCATAGATGAATTTGAGAATAAAACTATAAAAAACATAAAATGAAGGAATTTCTCAATTGAAAAGACGAACAGACATCAAAATTGAAGATTAAAATAGGATAAACCAAAAAAAATTAAGTATTTATATTGTTTGTTTCTGCAAATATTGATTTCTGAAAATTGAATATACAATTGTATTTTACAATAGAAAACTTAAACACACATTTCAGCATAGATTGATTTGCAAAATCTGATTCTCATATTGAAAACTGAAACAAACTGAGGTTATAATAACAAGCCACCAAAAAATATGTTATGTTCGAGCCTCCTGAAAATATTTATGTAACTTTTAGGCCATTCATTTATACCGTGAGCGAGAACAACGAAAATGGTCAGAAGAGAATCGCGCAGTTATCAGTCGAATTCGCAGCGAATCTTTTGGACCGGATGCTGAACACTTGACATATGTGCATATTTTGGATTTACATAAAGAAGGCGTCATCAAACCGCATATTGATAGTGTTAGGGTAAGCCTGAAATGGATTTTCATCATTTGAAAACAAACTATTTTTCAGTATTGTGGAGATGTGATAACTGGAGTTTCGCTGTTATCTGAAGCGATTATGAGACTCCGACACAAAGATCGAAAACAGGAGTTGGTGCTAGATCTTCTTATGCCTCGAAGAAGTTTATATCGATTAGGGTAAGCATGGAAGAAAGGTCTCTAAACTATTATGAAAAAATTAAATTCTAGTTACCTTGGACGCTACGATTTCACTCATGAAGTGTTGGGAGAAGCTGAAAGTGTTTGGGAATCGAGGAAAATTGAGAGAAATCGACGAATTTCGATAATCTGCAGAGATATACCGAAGAGGGAGAATATTGAGAGTATTGAAATGAAGCCAATCCCAGAAGCCTAGCAATTGTGATATTTTGGATAGGGAATAAATTATTCGCTTTAACATGCAAGTTTATATAATCAATTTTTTCAAAAGGTAAAATGTGAAACACCCAATGAAACAAAACACAAAGTTCGTGGTTGATTAGAATTTCCTGTGAAAATCAAGTTTCCTATCTAAAACCTTAATATAAAACTGTATTCTTGGTAAGACTTTCACTTTGAGTTATAGTTTTATCATCATCTTTCCGGGGAGCTCTCGATGTTTCTTTTGAAATCTAATATCACTGTTTTATTAGTGGAATTTAACTATTTAACTTTTATTCCATTTTAGTCAGGTTTGGAGATTGAAAATAAATAAGAACGTAAATTAGACTTTTCTCTAGATACGTTAATTTAAATTTGAAAAAGGTTTCTCAAAGGTTTCGCAAAAGAGTTTAACACTAAAATCATCTACTCTAGAGATTATTCAAGTTTTACCATAAAACATTCTCCCAAAGATACTTCCCTCAGCTTTTGAGCGTGCCAACAAATTCGAGAAATGATAGATTCATAACATAGTTTTTACTATTGTTCTGATTTGTTTTAACACATTGCAACAGGAAAAATGTTATTATTTTGAATGTAACATGCGATTTTCAAGCTCGGGGTGTGTTAAACGCGGTGAGGGGGTGGTAAATACTTTTACATTTTCTTTCCGTCCTAATCATGATGCGCCGACCATCAATGTGATTTATAACGAATTCATCTTTTCGATATTTGTCGTAACTGTCAATCGATTTTCGTTGCTTCATACAATCTTCCATGTTATCAAAGTTCGGAACGTATGAAATAGAAACTTCGGCAAAACCACAAAAAGAACCCATCTGAAGAAATGTCAGACATAACATAAACTAAACAAATCAAACCTCAATCATATCAAAAATAGCATCATTGGAAACATTTGACGATTTGCTGACATTTTTTAATTCAAGAGCTATCATTTCATTTGACAGCCTCGAATTTTTTCTCAAATCCTCGTCCGTGCATTCAATTCCTTCTTTGCCTCTTAATCTAAAAAAAATGATTGATTAGTATCAGGGTTCCTAAAATTGGAACATGTATTATTGCTAGTTTCATTGTTCGTTTGATACCAAAACCTACCTCAACATAGCCAGACTTTTTGTCTTCATCGACTGTAACATATCTGTAAGATTTATCGATGAAAGACTATCGAGCACGATACGTTGACATCTGTTGAAATATGGCAAATATCTACGATAATTGATAACATCGAGCAAGTATATCTATAAAAAATACATTTTGACCAAACAGCACATAGGTGAACAATTTTAGACGCTTATCGATCTCATTTTCCTCTATAGATATACACACATTGATTTTTGTTTCATTTGTGCGTATCAAAGAATTAGAAGCAGAGATTGGTCATTTCAATACAAAACGTTTCGGAATAAACTCACTTGTTTGCGATCTTTCCACCACATTTGACTTATTTTGACAAGTTCATCGTGATCATGCACGGCTATTAACTCCGGATTCAACGTTTTGACATTATAATCCATCAATCCAGACATAATTATCACTTTCTTCCTACCAATTCCGTTATTTATCCTCACTCTGATATTGTATTGTCCATCTTCTCTTGGTATGGTACACAAAATGCGCAACTCTGTCTTACTAAAAATATTTAAATTAAATCAGGAACATATTGAGAAGGAGTAAAATTCAAAAGCTCTAAACTAACCTGTAATAAAGCCGATGATCGGTGATGTGGTCGAACAATCTCCAATTTACCATCCGAAGTGACTCAATATCGTCAACTTTCAAATTCTGAAATATATTCAGAAGAACAAGATCAGGTAACTTGTCCAAACCCATCACAAATACAGTAAGAAACATAAATGAGCATTAGATGCGCGTTGGTGTATGAGGTCGCGCATCATCAATGTTTTTGGACTTTTGGACTGTTCATTGGATTTTCTGCTCTTATAAACGTGTCATATTAAGCGAGTTCGGATTTTATTCAATTTCATGCCCATTTTTACAGGTTATGTCATTCTTCGATGACAATATGAACCATTATCCGGAAATATACTCGAATGTTTTTGATGTGAATAATCCGGCAATCTATGCCCATCAAATCAACAATTATCATACACATATGAGAGAGCTCGGTTTTCAGAGAGTGGAAAGATCAGCGTATTTTAAAAAACTATTTTTTGATGCATCCTTTTATCGATGCATTACTAATATCGTTATGCTTCGGCACAATGAATGTGCAAAATTACCGCGTGGTCAAAACGATTATGATATTGTGTTCGTATGGGATATTGTCGATATAACCATGTTGACAAGAAATAATCTTGCCGAACTTAGAATGCTGGTGAGTGGGAAAAAAGGAGAACAATTTCAATCATATTTTTCAGCGACCTGATATCAATTCGGCTGCTCTTCACGATTTGAGAGAACTTATATGCGAGAAGGTGAATGGATTGGAAAATGCGATTGAAGTTAAGAAAAATGTGAATAATATCGAAGTGGCATTGAAACAGATGAGATGAAAAAAGTTTCTCCAATATATGAGGAAATTAGACAACTCTATAACGATATACGATCAAATGATGGAGGAGAAAATAAGCCGATTGTTCCTACTGGTGAGTTTTTTCATAACAAAAATAGAAAATCACAAGAGACCTGGTATGAAAATTTTGAAGCAACATCCTAACCAATGAAAATTGACAAAATCTGTTGGGAATTAAAGCTTAAATTGCCAATATTAGCATCCTGAAATATGTAACCGCATTATTTGCAGAGAGAAGAGTATCAGTCGTTTGAATTTTGAGGTAAAAATAGCTACTTATATCATCATGAACATTTAATTTTTACTACGGTTTCTGTGGGTTCGAAAAAAAGTACAAAATCTGTTGGTACAAAATCCTCTGCTCTCTAAAAATATTGTGATTTCCTCTTTTCAGGATGCTAATATTGATAGTGTGAGCTTCCGTTTCCCACTTTCTGAACAAATATTCTGTTTTTCAGACCTTCTCGAAAAATTGGGAATAATTGAAAAAGAAATTGAAATCTGCCAAGCTGCCAAGCAACATCAAAAATTATTCCATCAACGCTGGAAGTATGTCAAGAAATGTATGGAATTTGTCAATAAACGGTCATCACAAAACAAGAAATACGCGAATGTGGTATTATGCGACGAAGGTATTGCATGTGGAGCAGCGCAACTTCTGATCTCCAATCTGGCTTCCACAGTTCCAATCGAAAATATTTATTCGCCTTTTCGTTCGGATGGACATTCAGTTTTGGATAGGACATTATCACTGAAAGCAGAATTTGATCGGATTCAAGAAAGGTTTGGTAAAAGTTGTCTTTTAATACATGTATCATCTGGTCCAAGAATTTCTGGGATTTGTATGTGGCCAATAAGAGCAAATGAAGCGATCAAATTGCTATACAAGGCTCAACGAGATATTCTTCTCAAATAAATGTTGTACATATGTTATAATAAAATGTTATGCATGTTTTAAATACTGTAATATTTGTTATTAAATTATTCACTTTCATGTACAAGTTTATAAAATTTCGTTTTCCATGAAATATAATGTAAAATATCCAATTATACACATTGCAAAGAGAATAACACAAAGTCCGTAGATGATTGTGAGAATTTTCTGAAAAAAAAACTGTTCCAACTTGAAAACCTAGATAAGAAAGAATCAGCACTTCTCTATTTTTATAACTCTTCAGAATTTTTTGCTTCTCATCAGAATCCTCGGTAAGTGTTACACTTTGAGTCATGGTTTTATACTTTCCTCCACTTTTTCTCTGAAAATCGCATGGAATCTTTTGACTAGTGAGAACTAACTTTTCTTCCATTTTTCGACATTTTTAAATTTTGAAAATGAAGAAGAACGTGAAAGAGGATTTAATTCATATTAATTTTTACGTATTTCTCATTTTTCTGCTTGAAATATTGCAAGTTTTATTGATTTCTAACAAACTACAGTAACATAAAGCTGGAGTATTGTGTCGTCACTATCTTTTTCCTTCGCATAGGCTTCTGAAGAATACTCTAGCTCTGTTTAAAACGTTTATTTCGTCTTGGAAACATTCCAATTATTTTTCTCTCTATCTCTATTTCTCTCACTCTCTCACGCAGAAAGGGGTGTCCCCGCACAGTGGTAATTAGCTTCTCTCTCTTTCTCTCACATTCAGCTTCTCTCTCACACACAGTGAGAGGTGTCCCCGCGCGGTGGTGCAAACAAGTCCCGCCCACTTGCCTATATAAGCGGCCGTTTTTCTTCATTTCTTCATTGCAAATTTACTTGCACTAACCCAACTCAAATCAAATCATGTCTGGACGTGGAAAGGGAGGAAAAGGACTCGGCAAAGGAGGAGCCAAGCGCCATCGCAAAGTGCTCCGCGATAACATCCAAGGTATCACCAAGCCAGCCATCCGACGATTGGCTCGACGAGGAGGAGTCAAACGTATCTCCGGATTGATCTACGAAGAAACTCGTGGAGTTCTCAAGGTTTTCCTTGAGAACGTTATCCGTGATGCTGTCACCTACTGCGAACACGCCAAGAGAAAGACCGTCACCGCCATGGATGTCGTCTATGCTCTCAAGAGACAAGGACGTACTCTCTACGGATTCGGAGGATAATTTCCTTGGTTTCACAACTCATATTTGATATGAAAACCGAACCCAACGGCCCTCTTTAGGGCCACAAATATATATCATTATTCTTCACTTTGTTAATAAAATATTTTGCTTTTTCAGAGATTTGAGTTGTAGAATCAACATTCAATCATTCATCACTGGAGTTCTAAGCATAAGTTAGGCTTCTGAAAACGTCAAATCTTGAGTTTTCTTGGTATTTCTTCATGAAAGTCGGGTATAAAGTTGCCAGGTTTCCATATTTGTCACCTTTGGCTAGTTTTGAACATCAATATAGATTCCTACAACTTTGAAAGTACAGAAGTACTTTCAGATTTTTTTCCAACAAATGCAAATCGTTCTTTTTGACACAGTAACCAACAGTTTTTGTGTGACGTCACGATTATTTTCGAAATTTATTTGGAAGCTTGCGAATGTGTCGCGGCGCAGTGGTAAATCGCCATTCTTTTTCATCTCCTATTGAAAATCGAAGCCTTCTGTTGTTTTTTGCATCAAAAAAATCTATGAAACGCCAAGTTTCCTTGGTGACAAAGATCATGGAAACAAGTAGAAAAATCTCAATAAAATAGGTAAAACGGCATTTTTCTGGGTTTTTGGGTCAACTTTCTAAAGTTTTCATTTGTTCCAAGAATTTAGATTTTCCACGTCTGTTTCACGATTAGCCACGTCATTTTAACTTATCTAATCAATTTCCTGGAGTTGAAGACCTGAACATACAAAAAATAAAGATAAAGCAACTTTATTCAAACAAAAAAATAATAAATATATATGATTTGTGGCCCTTAAGAGGGCCGTTGGGTTCGGTTTTGGTTTTGTTCAGCCAAATTTACTTCGAGGAAGTATATTTGGTGACAGCCTTGGTTCCTTCTGAGACAGCGTGTTTGGCCAATTCTCCTGGAAGAATCAATCGAACGGCGGTTTGAATTTCGCGAGATGAGATGGTCGATCGCTTGTTGTAGTGAGCCAATTTCGATGCTTCGGCGGCGATTCTTTCAAAAACGTCGTTGACAAACGAGTTCATGATTGACATGGCTTTTGAAGAAACTCCAGTGTCTGGGTGGACTTGCTTGAGGACACGGTAGATGTAGACCGAGTAGGACTCCTTTCTCTTCGTGTGTCTCTTCTTGTCTCCCTTTGGCTTGACGGCCTTGGCGGCTTTCTTGGCTCCTTTGGCAGATGGCTTTGGTGGCATGTTGAACGAGAACTTGTGAACAAGTATGAAAAACGCGAACGAAATTATTTCCATTTATATTGTGTGTGGAATGGGGAGGAGTCAGGACTCCGCCCCCTTCCGCACACAAATATATAATCACACATTATTTTTCTTTTCTCATTCTGTATTTACACAGTTAAAATCTCATTAACTATGTCTGGACGTGGAAAGGGAGGAAAAGCTAAGACCGGAGGAAAGGCCAAATCGCGCTCATCGAGAGCTGGACTTCAATTCCCAGTTGGTCGTCTTCATCGTATTCTCCGTAAAGGAAACTACGCTCGACGTGTCGGAGCTGGAGCCCCAGTCTACTTGGCCGCCGTTCTCGAATACTTGGCTGCTGAAGTTTTGGAATTGGCCGGTAACGCCGCAAGAGACAACAAGAAGAGCCGTATCAACCCAAGACACTTGCAATTGGCCGTCAGAAATGACGAAGAATTGAACAAACTTTTGTCTGGAGTCACCATCGCTCAAGGAGGAGTCTTGCCAAACATCCAAGCTGTCTTGTTGCCAAAGAAGACTGCCGGAGACAAGGAATAATTTCGATTATTCCGTGTTGAGATCAACAAACCGAACCCAACGGCCCTCTTTAGGGCCACAAATCACATGATATTTT
>LR552079.1:0-116229 GCA_900536415.3 Caenorhabditis sp. 38 MB-2015 | reverse complement strand
TGCTTATGGATATCGGAATTGTTCAATAATTCTCGAGAATTTCAGAATTTTTGTACATATCTGAACTATTTCGAGATCGCTGAAAGTGTTTGAAGGTTCTGAAACAGATATTGAAGTTCTGAAACAAATATTGAGGTTCTGAAATAGATATTGCCAAAAAATGCTCAACCGATCAAGCGTAGCTTTCTGGCTTTTTTGAAATATATATTTTTCTCAGAAAATCCTTTTCATTCTCAAAAAAGTTGCATTTTTTCGAGAAAAATCACGTTTTTTGTTCTTTCCCATTAGCTAGAACGTTTTTTTTTTGAAATTGTGCATTTCAGATCACATTTGTCAAAAACTGAATACAGGATATTGATCAGTGTTCAAAAATTATTCCCTTTCCAAAATCATTGCTCTTCTCTGCAAAACTGAATTTTAAAAATCCAAACAGCACAAAAATACAATTTTATTATGTCCTCCCATCCAGACAAAAACAATAGTCCATTTTTAATTTACAAAAAAATAAAAACACCCCTTCCCTTTTTGAATGTCTAATTCCACGTGATTGTTTTTTTTTACTATAATCCAGAATAGTACTTCCTACCTACCGTATACCTAGGTCAAGTGTACCTTGTCCTAGTAGAAAAAATAATGAGTAAGCTGGCTATTGTGTTACTCGGAAAAATATGCAGATTAATAAAAAGTTCCTCATTCAACTTTGTAAATCTTCGGTCGAACATGCGTCAAACAAAAATTTCATCCTTATTCTATATATATAAACCACGAGAATTTTTTCATTTCCTTCATTTTTCCGGTCCACCCTTACTGTACTTTTTCCTTCTTTTTCTTCTTCTTTTAGAATCAGAATAACAAATTTTTATTCTTATTCTTGTATTTCCAGATTTATAGCCACCATACAAAACAAAAAGTGATATTATTCATTCTTCAAAAATGTACATCAGCTGGTATTTTGAGTATTTTGCAAAAGTTTCGCTGATCCTTTCGTTTGTTTTCAATGCGATTTTTATTTATTTGAATCTGTCGGATCGGAAGAAAACACTTGGGAATTATCGATATTTTTTGTTGGCGTTCTCGGTGTTTAATACGATTTATTCGGTGATTGATCAAGTTTGTCCGATTGTGAGTTTGTGAGGAGGAAAAGTAAAAGAAAGTGAGAACCCTTGACCTTCTGACTAGCAGGCTAACGCGCTAACCACTACACTAAGCAAGCCATTTCTATTTTCTGACGTCTAGACTTGACAACATGTGACATAATTTATACAAAAAAACTCCTCTTGATGAGCTCTTTCAAATGAGCATATTTTCAGAATACATAAATCAAAATTCAATTAGAGTTGGAAATTTTACAGAAAATTTAGGACAAGTTCTGAATCGGAACACGTGAATTTATATGGACCAAAGTTTTGATGAATTTTGATACTTTTTGAATCGAATCCAATTTTTACCACTAATTTCCTGAATCAGGTCCAAAATAGAGTTTTTCTTCGAATTTTATATGACTATGTGAGCATATCCTGAATTAAACTTGTCCGACACAACACAGACCGGGAACAGATGTCCCTGAAACGGACCAGGTCGGACCCGAAAATGAATCAAAACCGAACTTTCTGAAACTTCTAATTGTGAAGGTTATCAATTTTGGAGAACTTCTGGGAATAGTACGATCGATCAAAAAGGGGACCAGGTTTCTTACGGGGAACGTTTTGGGTCGTGACCCTATTTTTAGGTCCAACTTAGGTAAAATCCCAAAACATAGGATAATGTTCGTTTTACATTTAAAAAAAAAACATTATAGACACTTCAATCATGCTCCAAATTGCTCCAAATGTACATCGTGTGTGCATTTTTGAATGGTTCAAAAACCGCTTTCTGAAGTTAACTGAGCACTGTAAAATTCTCGAGCTCAAAAGACAGAATTCTCATCATCAGCATAACTTATCTGTCTAAAAGTCAAATCTTCTCCTATAGAGTAACTCCCAAGTCCTAATCCCAAACCTAAGCTCAATTTTCAACCTAATCCTAATCCCTAACCTGATTGTGAGCATAATCCCCACCTTCCCATTGACTGAAAATAATTTCAAGAAAAATGATTCAATGTTTTTCAGGCCGTCTATGGTTCCGATTACGTTGTTCTCATCTACCTAGCTGATGGCCCATTTTTTGAGGTAAAATAAATAACCAAAAGTGTCCAACTGGAGCACACCCGGGCTCATTTTACTGAGGTCCAGATGGGCCCCAGTTCGACACCCTGTCAACAAACTTCTTCTCAATATTCACCATTTTTCTATTTTTCAGAACCTTGACTTTGGCCAATTCGCCATCTCAATTCGTGGAGGCTTCATCGCATTGAGCTATGGTATTCTAACAGTCCACTTCATCTATCGATATTTCGCCTTGTTCAACCCAAGAATAATCGATGATATGACTAGCAAAAAAGGTGTCGCCGTCTTGTTCACCGGTTTCATTTCATATGGAATAGTCTGGTCTACGGTAGGTCATAATGCTCTTGCTCATTGAGCCCATAATTTTTTTATAGGTCTGCGAGCTTATGATGTATGGGACAGATGATGCGCGAGAAGTTGCGAGGGATGGATTCTTTGACACATTCCACGTGAATATCTCAGAAGTCTCATTCTTGAATATTGTATACAGAAGTCCTAACATGGAGACAGTATATCGATGTTGGATTGGGTTATCAATACTATTCATGATTTCTGGAGCATCAATCTCATTGTACTGTGTGCTCGGCTATCGGATAGTACTAAAACTCAAGCACGCCCAGCACGTCTCCAGAAATACTAGAAGACTTCATCGTCAGTTATTCCGAACCCTGGCAATTCAGACATCCATCCCTACCCTCATATCATTCCTCCCATGTATGATTGTCTGGGTTCTTCCATTATTCGGCGTTCATTTGGGCAACTCTGGAAACGTTGGAGTCATTGCTCTATCAGCGTTTCCATCTGTAGATGCTCTTGCTGTTATCCTGCTTCTTCCAATTTATCGAAATCGATTGACTGGAGCAACGAATGTGAGCAGTAGTATGGGAATTAGCTCAATTGGTGGAAAAGTTGGACCGAGTAGTGTTTTTTGAGATAAATCAATACTTATGTGTTAGATACATAAATAGGGTTTGTATATAAAAATACTCATTTTTGCCTCAATAAAGCCTTTTTCGAACTTATGTATTTGGTACACACTGAAGAGAAAAAATAGCAGACTACAAAACCCGTAAATTGTCGGCTGCATAGTGTTAAACATAGCAAATGGCCTGATCAGTATAGCGTCGGTCGCTGTCAGTTGCACAACAATAAACATAGCAGACTACAAAACCCGTAGGTTGTCGGTTAAACAGTGAAAGGTATAGCAAGCGACCTAAGCCCGTAAGTTGTCGGTCAGACAATGATGAACATCGCTTATGGCCTAACCCGTAAGTTCTCGGTCCCATAGTGATCAACATATCAGATGAGAAGAACCCGTAGGTTGTCGGTTACATAGTCAAAAGAATAGCAGATGACCTAACCCGTAAGTGGTCGGTTGCAAAACTCAAAACATAGGAAATGGCTTAACCCGTAAGTTGTCGGTTGCACAACGAAAAATATAGCAAGTAGGCTAAACTCGTAAGTTATAGATTGCATAATGAAAAAAATAGCAAACGACCTATCCCGTAAATTGTCTATTGCTTTTTTTTTTTCAAAAATGGTTTTTGAAAAACCAAAAAAAAAACCAAATTTTTCTGCCCAATAAAGTGTTGTATTGTTCATCCAACCAGGTCATCCAACGAAAAGTAGATCAAATTTCGAAAAGTTTCGAAGTCTCTCAATTTTATACGCTATTTCGCCGGTTCAAACTACATATACTTTTTTCTCATTGGATGACCTGGTTGGATGAACAATATGTGGATGAAAAGAGATGAAAATAAATGATGTAATTTTCTCATGTTTTTTGGACAAAAATAGATATTCATGGATAAGATCTTAAGAAGGACACTGGAAATTGAAAAATATTCTGTTGAAATGCCGTTTTCCATTTTAGCGAAACGAAATCTTTAGTGCACTTGAAATTCACACTGAAAATACGAAAAATACTAGAAAACCATCAAAAACTATAAAAAATGGAATGGTATACTATACTATAGGCTAACTTTTTGTCCTGAATATAGCTAGACAGGTTGTTTTTCTTAAAAATGAACAATTCCCGCATTTTCAGCAAATTTACATTTTTCTTCTACGATAAAAAGAAATTGTCATACTTGATCACCTAAATTTTCACAAAAAAAACTATTGGTTCTATTGAACTCTGAATTTTTTCCCCGTTTTCTTTTTTTTTTTTGGCATAATTTAGAACAGAAAAAAACCTTGTTGTTCCTAAAGTTCCAAAAACTTAAGAAAAATGAGTAAAAAATTCAGAATCAATTTTTGGAAAAATTTTCTCCACAATTTTCAGACTGTCAAAAACTGCAAGACGTCCACCACGTCTCCAAAATCACCCAAAAACTCCACCGCCAACTTTTCCACACCCAACATTGGGGTGATAACCTTATCCGCATTTCCATCATTAGATGCACTCGCTGTCATTTTGCTACTTCCCGTGTATCGCAATCGATTTACGACAATTATCAGTAAAACAAACAGTGTGAAACTACATTCATAAATTTGTAAATTGTATGTACAAATATTGATTAGTCATTTTAGTCGCAATGAAGGATGAAAATAAATGATGCAATTTTCTCAAGTTTTTTTGGACAAGATCTCAAGAAGGACACGGGAAATTGAAAAATATTTGGCTGGTTGTAAGTTTAGGTGGAATAGGACATTGAAACTCACCTTGGTCGTCATAACTTGGCTGAAATTAATTGGGTTGGCCTCATATTTTGCATAGTTATGTATACCTGAAGGTATCAGTTAAGTGCTTCAAATTTCGTCGGGCGAATTTGAAAAATTCGAAATCTGTGAAATATATCATTCGTTGAATTTGTTTTTCCTTTATTTCATTTCATAATTCTAAAAACAATTTGTTTTAGGCTGGAATACTTTTGTCCGAGGTTTTTGCTTCAATACCATGTTCCATTTTTTAGTTCAAAAAATTCTGTAATTTTGCAGATGTGATACGTCTGAAAATGAAATTTTGAGTAGATTTATCAATTTAAGACAATTCACAAAATTTTCAGAAAAAATATAAAATCTGAAATTTGGAAAACATTTTTCATGATTCTAGGAAAACATTCTGGCGATAGGAACACAATCTGATTTTAATTTAAAAAATTCAAAAAATCGTAGTTTTTTTTGATTCTCTACATAATAGAGCATTTTGATTACATCCTTAAGCATAACTGTTCCAGATACACTTTAAAATTTTAAATTCTAAAAAAAATTTCCGAGCAAAAACTGAACAATGAATCTATTATGTTCAGCGGTTCAAAAGCATCAAATTATTCTAGTATTGATCGAATGTATATTCGTATTTTCAGAACAATACCACATAACTCCATTTATAGTCAGAAAAACACAAAAAACATAATTTCCCCCTAATTCATCCATTACTCATTCATAATTCTAACAACATGTACATCAGCTGGTACTTCGAATATTTGCCCAAAATCCTTGTAGCTCTTTCCTTGCTCTTCAACTCAATCTTCATCTATTTGACACTATCGGATCGTAAGAAAAGTCTGGGGAATTATCGATTTTTTTTGTTGTCATTTTCTATTTTTAACACAATTTATTCAGTGGTTGAAGTGGTGATTCCAGTGGTATGTGTAAATTTTGAAGAAAAAATTAAATGAATAAAACTAGAACTTTTGCAGGCTGTTTATGGTTCGAACTATGTTCTTGTTGTTTATCTAGAAGGTGGCCCATTTTTCAAGGTGAGCTTGGATATGTCCAAGATTACTATACTTTTATGCTCAGGTTCCACAAAATGCTAGGTTCCAGACAAGCTTCGGTCAATGGGCAGTCTCTGTACGTTGCAGCTTTATCCCATTGAGCTATGCTATCCTAACAATCCACTTTTTCTACCGATATTTTGCACTTTTCAACCCACGAGTCATTGAAAAACTCACAAGTAAAACTGGTATCCTCTCCATGCTCACATTCTTCATTTCTCATGGGATAGTCTGGGTCACGGTGAGTTTCAAAATGTTCGGAACTCAACATTTTTGATAAAAACCTGTTCATATACCAAGTCGACCCTCCTGATCACAATCATGTAGTCCGAATTTCCCCGGAAACTCTCAGAAAAAAGTTATGTGCCTTTGAAAATGCTCATTTTTGATATTTTTATCGTTTTTATGCTATAAATAGGGTTGCAAAACGGGTGCGACGGGTGACCCGCGATACACGCCACACCCGTCTGTTCGTTCGTTAAACACCCGCCACACCCGCCTGTTTGTTTGTTTGACACCCGCCGCACCCGTCTGTGTGTGGTTTCATACACGCGACACCCGTCTGTTTGTGTGTATTTTCAGGCGGGCGTGTACGGGTGCGGGCGGGTGCCGGGTGTGACGGGTGCCGGGTGTGGCGGGTGTCAAACAGAAAGAGGAGGACGGGTCACCCGTCGCACCCGTTTTACAACCCTAGCTATAAACAATGATTTTATCATTTAGACTACATGAGCTGACAAGGGTGATTCGTCTAAAGTCATATTGCCTAAAATGTGCAATTTGTAAATAAAATTTGCTATCGATTGGTATACGTTTGACGTCAAAATGCTCAAACATAACTGTGAGAACTCATAACTTTTTTCTGAGAAATCTATAGGAGAATTGAAGTTCGGGATCGTGATCAGGAGGGTTGATTTGGTATTTACACCAAACGTTAAATCCCGAATCTAAAAAGTTTAGGTCTGTCAAACTTTGTCATATGCCACCCAAGATGCGCGGGAAATAGTCAGAGCCGAGTTTTCGGCTATTTTCAGTATAGATATTGAGGAAATCGACTTTGTCAATATTGTGTACAAAAGTCCCAATTCGTGGACAGTATATCGAAGTTGGTTAGGGATATTAATCTTGACTGTGATATCTGGAACATCAATCACCCTGTATTGTGTAATAGGTTACAGGATTTTCAAAAAACTACAAGATGCTGACTATATGTCTTGCAACACTCGAAAACTTCATCGACAGTTACTCCGAACCCTTGCGATTCAAACAATCATCCCGACAGTCATCTCATTTCTCCCCTGTATGATTGTCTGGTTTATCCCGTATTTCGGTGTTCATATCGGAAATTATGGGAACATTGGGATGATTGCTTTAGCAGCTTTTCCATCGGTGGACGCAATCGCTGTTATTTTGCTCCTTCCCGTTTATCGCAATCGATTCACTAAACTTGGCAATAAATTGAGTAGTGTTATAGCTATTCAACCCTCGTGGACAAGGACTCCTATATAGAAAAGACCGCAACGCATGCACGCGACGCGTATGTCAGCATTGTTTTTGTTAAAAAAGTTTTCACGTGTAATTTTTTTGAATAAAAATGTTCGATTCTATATTCTTTCTGAAGTTTTTCGGTTTATTTCGAACCAAAATAGAAGTTGAAAAACAAAAATTTTATTTATTTATTTTTGAATGCTGAACAATATCCTGTATTTCTTTGTTCAGCTAAGAAATGAGAAAACCTGTAATCTATAAGGGATTTTAAGGGCCTGAAGTAAGTACGCCCTCAATTCGGCTGGAACCTGAAGTATTTTTTAAAATTATTATGTTACATGAAGTTTCCAATAATTCTGTGCATTATCAGAAAAGTTCTGAAATTACTACAATTCTTCATTCGCATACAAAATTAACGTTCTAGAAATGATACGGATCCAAAGTTGCCCTATAGCTTAGCTAACTAGACGACATTTGTAGTTATTGATCATCTTTCTAACTGTTTTTTTTTTCAATTCAAAGGCTGAAAATTATTCATTGAGAGCTGCCTTTCAACTTATATACGTGGAAAGTTTCCAATTTTTTTTTTCAAATGAAATTTTCTAGACTTTTCTATGAAATATCCTGCGAGGATTCCACCTTAAAAAATGGGCTCTTTTATTTAAGCAAAAAAAAAATTTCCATGTTCCTTTACCCCACTTTTTTTTCAGGTCAGCGTTCAAAATTTTACTGAATGGCTTAGGTCTCATCAAAAATCGGCATTTTTTTCCACACCATCTTCTAAGTTTTACAGTTTTTTGGGTCAACAATCACTCCGCTTCTGATCAAGAAATGATTTCAGAACGATAACTACCTCCAAGACAATATTTTATAGTTACAGCCACAAAAACACAACCCCCTCCTCTCCCTTATTCTATCCACTTTTATTAGTCATTTTCATAATTTTCCACAAAATGTACATCAACTTGGTTTTTAAGTATTCACTGGAAGTTTTCTTAGCTTTGTCCTTGATTTTCAATTCGATCTTCATCTATTTGAACCTATCGGATCGCAAAAAAACACTTGGAAATTATCGATATTTTTTATTGTCGTTCTCACTTTTCAACACTTTGTATTCTATAGTTGAAACATTGATTCCAGTGGTAAGAGAAGGGTGGAATTTCAGAATATTTTGGTGATTTTTCAGCACGTCTATGGCTCAAATTATGTGCTTATTATTTATCTAGGTGGTGGACCATTTTTTAAGGTAAAAAGAAAAAGAAAAAATGAATTTACGATGAGAAATGTGGAATTCTAAAGATTGTTGAAATACCAAATTTCATATTTTTCGTCAAAAATCTCATTTGCTCACACCATATGCTCACTTTTCCAGAATGAACCTTACGGTCAAATTGCTATATCAATCCGCTGCGGCTTCATTTCCTTGAGTTATGGTATCCTAACAATCAACTTTTTCTACCGATATTTTGCACTTTTCAACCCACCAATCGTCGGAAAACTCACTAGTAAACGTGGTATCGTATGCTTGTCAATAGTTTTCATTGCTCATGGAGTAATCTGGACAACGGTAGGTCTCATGATCTCATGATCAAAAAACCTCAATTTGTATTTTATAGCTATGTGAGACATTTTTGTATTCAACAGATGATGCGCGAGAAATTGCAAGAGAAGAATTTCTGGATATTTTGAATCTGAACATCTCAGAGGTCCCATTCCTGAATTTAGTTTTCAAAAGCCCCGATATATCCACAGTATATCGATGTTGGATAGGAATATCAATCCTGGCTGTGATCTCTGGTACATCAATCACTTTGTATTGTGTACTCGGCTACAAGGTACTTATGGGGACTGTTCTGAAAAATCTTTTAATAATTTTCAGATCTTCAAAAAGCTCCAAGATGCTCACCATATTTCGAACAACACCCGAAAGCTTCATCGGCAATTATTTCGAACTTTAGCGATCCAAACAGCCATCCCAACTTTGATCTCATTTGTTCCCTGTATGATTGTCTGGTTTATCCCGTTTTTTGGAATTCATATGGAACATTATGGGAATATTGCAATGATTGCTCTATCCGCTTTTCCATCGATCGATGCAATTGCTGTTATTTTGCTACTTCCAATTTATCGCAATCGATTCACTAAACATGGCAATAAAATGAGTACTGTTACAGCTGTTCAACCATCAATGACAAGGAACTCTTGATAAGAGAGATCGCAACGCACACACGCGACGCGACGCGTAATTTTTTTTTCTTTCAATAAAAATGATTGATTTTATAGTTTATAGCATTCCGGAATTTTGAAAATGGGAAAAAATGAGTTCCGTTGAGCATAGGGTACTTTTCATACAGTAGCGGGCAGAAATTTTCATACCGTTGGTTAAAACGACCCAAAATGGACCATTTGGGCCCATATTCAAAAATTCTATGCTCGAAAGTATGAGCAACATGCTCCAGTCTTCGTCAGACAATATAGCAAAAAATGAGAACCTGAAAATGCTCGTTTTTGAAAAATAAATTCTGGGAACTTTGGCAAATGTTTAATGAAACTTCAGAAATTCGTAAAGTTATTTAAAAACTGCTGTATCATTTCCGTATTTTCAGTCAGAAAAATCAAAAAATTATTTTTCTTCAAATAAATTTTTGACAAAACTGAGTCATGATGATTTTTCAAATCATAGAAAAAATTATTAACAGTTTTTTATTGCTTCAATACAATAGTCTACCAACAATACAATATGACTTCGCTTCTGATCAGAGAATGATTTTAGAACAAAAGATCTCTAGCCCTCAAGCCAATATTTTATAGTCAAAGCCACAAAAACAACCCCCTCCTCTCCGTTATTCTATCCACTTTTATTAGTCATTTTCATAATTTTCAACAAAATGTACATCAACTTGGTTTTTAAGTATTCACTGGAAGTTTTCTTAGCTTTGTCTTTGATTTTCAACTCGATTTTTATTTATTTGAATCTGTCGGATCGGAAGAAAACACTTGGAAATTATCGATATTTTTTATTGTCGTTCTCAATTTTCAACACTTTGTATTCTATAGTTGAAACATTGATTCCAGTGGTGAGGAAAAGTTGGAATTTCAGAAATTTTTGGTGATTTTTCAGCATGTCTATGGCTCAAATTATGTGCTCATTATTTATCTAGGTGGTGGGCCATTTTTTAAGGTGAGGGCTTCGAAAAAAAACAGGGGATTTTCGATGAAAAATATGTCATTCGATATATTTTTGAACGCTGATCAATATCCTGTATTCAGTTTTTGAGAAATGCGAAAAATTCTCAAAGTATTTGACATTTAACTATAGGGTAATCTAGTGTGAAAAAGTACCCTAAAACATACTGATAATTTCTAAATAAGGCTGTAAACTAGAGCTGTTGTAAAAAACGTAACAATTTATTTTTTTTTCATGAATTTTTCATTTTTTGTGCATTATCAGAAAACTGTTCAAACTTCCTAAAATATTATGATTCCTAATTTGTGTGCGGAACGAAAGTTCTAGAAAAATTCAAGATGAAAAGTTAGAGCTGAAATTCGCAATTGCCAAAAGCTGACTACCGGATGTTGATCAGCGTTCCAAAATCTACCAAATCACATATTTCTCGTCAGAAATCGCCATTTTTCCCTACCATCCCTTATCAAAGCAATATGCTCTCTCTTTCAGAATGAACCTTTTGGTCAACTAGCAATTTCAATCCGCTGCGGCTTCATTTCCTTAAGTTATGGTCTCCTAACAATCCACTTTTTCTACCGATATTTTGCACTTTTCAATCCACCAATAATCGAAAAACTCACTAGTAAACTTGGTATCCTTTGCTTGTCAATATTTTTCATAGCTCATGGAGTAATCTGGGTAATGGTAGGTCTTAGCTCATAATCTCTATAAGCAAAAATTCCCAAGTTTTTATAGCTATGTGAGACATTTTTGTGTTCAACAGATGATGCGCGAGACATTGCAAGAGAAGAATTTGCGGATATTCTGAATCTGAACATCTCAGAGGTCCCATTTCTGACTTTAGTCTTCAAAAGCTCCGATATATCAACAGTATATCGAAGTTGGTTAGGGATATTGTTGCTGACTATGATTTCTGGAACATCAATCACCCTGTATTGTGTACTAGGTTACAAGATTTACAAAAAGCTCCAAGATGCTCACCACATTTCGAGCAACACTCGAAAGCTTCATCGGCAATTATTTCGAACTTTAGCAATCCAAACAGCCATTCCAACTTGGGTCTCATTTGTTCCCTGTATGATTGTCTGGTTTATCCCGTATTTCGGTATCCATATGGAAAATTATGGGAATATTGCAATGATTGCTCTATCCGCTTTTCCATCGATCGATGCAATTGCTGTTATTTTGCTACTTCCCGTTTATCGCAATCGATTGGTTAATAAGAGTAGTAGCATTGTTGAACAACGACGCGAGACTATGGTTCGGATTGTGGCTTGAAGCGCAAGCCGAAAATTCCAAACTGTTTACTTTTTCATCTGTTCGGTTCAGTTTGAAAATAAATTTGAAAATAATGAAGAATTATTCGATTTTTGGCGGAGTGGGGTGTTAGGGCATGCTGAACAACGTGTCGGTGTTGATTTTTCACGTAAGCGAGCTGCACCTTCATTTTCACGTTATCAGAAAGGTTCAATTCAGGAAATATGTGAACTTGATAAATGTAGTTCATTCATATGTTCACTGATTTTTCATTTCTGGAAAACAAAAACAGAACTTCAGTGATCAAAATACAATAGTTCATTTTCCACATACGTCAATAATGCACTTTATACAAAAATACCAAAACAATTCATAAATTCACCCTAACAAGACTATTCATGATTGGACAACGGCGAGGCGCAAATCGGCTTGAAGCCGAACAGATTCTTCAAAAATTAACGGTTCGGTTTGTGGCTTGACCCGAAAACCGAAAATTCCAAGCCGTTTGCCATTCGGTTTAAAACCGAACCGTTTACTTTTTTATCGGTTTGGTTCGCCTAAGGCGAATCGCCTTGAAAAGAGTTTTGAAAATTTTGAAGAGGGGTTTTCGGGCTTGCTTTTGGCGTGCTGCACCTGAATTTTCACCTGTTTTACGTGAACTTCAGCAAAAACCTTTGCAACCAATTTTTGACGTGAAGTATGTGAAAACTTTGGTGCAGCTCATTTACGTGAAACATCTATCTCACTATGTTGTTCGTGAAATTCCCTGTTTTCAAGTTTCGAAGAAAAAATCCGTTTAAATGAATTTTGCACGTGAATCGCGTAAAAATTAAAAATCCAATATCTTCACGTTGTTCGCCATATCCAATTACCTTTTGGTTAGAAACTTCAGAAAAGCCATGAAAACCGATTTTTCACGTAAAACACGAGGCGCAGCTCGCTTACGTGAAAAATCAACAGTACCACGTTTTTCAGCATGTCCGAAAACCCCCTGACCATTTTGTAAAATTTTCAAAATTATTTTCAAGCCAAACCGTAAGGACTTGGAATTTTCGGTTTGCGGTTCAAGCTATAAACCGAACCGTTTATTTTTTGAGAATCGGTTCGGCTTCAAGCCGAGTCGAACCACGCCGTTGTCCAACCATGAATAGTAGTGTTCGGGTGAATTCATAAACTGTTTTGGTATTTTTGTATGAAGTGCATTATTGACGTATGTGGAAAATAAACTAATGTATTTTGATCAGTGATCACTGAAGTTCTGTATTTGTTTTGCCGAAATGAGAAATCAGTGAACATATGAATGGACTACATTTGTCAAGTTCACATTTTCCTGAATCTTTCTGATAACGTGAAAATGAGGGTGAAAAATTTACAGATTTTAATTTTTTTTTATATACTGTCCTGCTAAACGTGGACCACATTGCTGATACATTTGAGCATAACTGTGCAAAATATGAGGCCAAACGGATCATTTTTAGCGAAGATATGTCAATTTAACCAACAGTGTACAGACTTTTGCTATCAACTGTAAATTCTTGATGTGTTATCTTGTTTTTACAATAAGTTTTCTTTTTTTTTTGAACGATTTATCTTTGTTTTAATGATATTTTTAGCGTACTGAATTGAAGCCAAAAATCAATTCAAGCAGCCCGCTGAAAACCAAGTCGAATCAGACCATTCCTGATTTTTTGATATTTTACTGAATCAAACTTTGAATTAGGAAAATCCTAAACTTTTCTTCGATTTCAGACGCTATTTTTGTAATGAACTTCTTACGACATTGTTTTTTCACCTGCTTTTGACATTTACTTTTTTCTTTCCTTTTTCAAACCAGCAAGAGTTCTTCCAATTGAAAAAAAAAAAAAAAACATTTTCTTAACATATTCATTTTGCAATTCACTAGCTTATAGCTGTTGAACCCCGATGCGATGGTTTTGCAATATAAATCTCAATACTCTCCACGCGTGTTTCACGTGGACTTTGGAAATTAACAGCAATCAAATAGGCCAACGGTGTAACTAGTCCACAAATTGCTTTTGGCCTGTTGATGAACATGCTACCATAAATTAAATAAATGAGAATTGTGATGAAGGCAAACATCTGAAGTTGCACGATTTAATGTTTTTCAACGAGAAATCTTATTGGAAAACTGACCACTTTGAACAAAACTGTGAGAATAAGATGGAGAAAGGCGAAATTCAAATGTGCTCTTGTTTCAGTTTTGAAAATTTTGAACAAAATCATCAATGCGGCGATAATTAGAAGAATTGGATCAATATGAGGTTCATAACGATTTAGAAACATTGAACAATTGATCGGTACAGAATAGACCAAAGAAACTACAAAGATCAGCGTATCCCTAAATTGTTCAATTCCAAAAATCAAAATCAGTATTTTTCAACCCACACTTTGAATCGATAATAGTATATCCGAACATGTTCTTTGAATTTATAAAACAGACCAAATGAATTGTAAAGTAACCAAATAGTTAGCATATTATCAATAACCAATACCAGGATGCCTAGACTGAGATTCACTAATTTCACGGTGACAAATAGAGGAGAATGTCTGGTTGATTCTGTTATAAACTGGAGAGGTTCGAAAATGAATAGTGTTAAAGTGATAGTGTTGAAAATACATAATCGATTGAAAACTGGAGATGTCTTGATGAAAAGGTCCAATTTGTTTCGAAGAAAAGTGATAGTTAGGATTAGACAGTAAAGAAATAGCATAAATAGTATTGCGAATAGGTTCACAATTTCCTCATCTATCATTTTTTAAGTGTTAGTTGGATTCGAAGTGAGAAAACTACATTAAAATTGCACCTGCTTGAATATGACTAAAAGGTGAAAGTAAGAATAGAAATCGAGTGGGTTGAAAGGGGAGGGGTAACTCAAAAGTGACAAATTCTCTTGCAGGGTTCGACTCCAGATGATGAAAATTCGCGAAACGTCTCATCAGTAAGTTAATGATACCAAATTGTCCCGATATAAATATATACTTTTTAGCTCAATTCAAAAATACTGATCGGATTTGGTCCGGTATGGGAAGTTCGATCAGACCTAGTTCATTTCAGAAAGTCTAGTTTGGTCTGGCCTTTTTGAACAAAACTAAAAATATCTGGTCCAATTTAGAAAATTCGGTTAGGCTAATTCTTTTCATGAAAACCAGTTTAATCTGACCTCGAGGGATTTTGACGTCAACACAATCACATAAATAATGCGTCAAGTTAAAATAGAAAATGGCGTAACCTTTGTTGTTAGAACAGGTGAAAAGCATGCTTTCCTCTTGAGGCTTCAAGAATTTATCCCAACTCATACATAAATGCTATACAACAAATCAGAGCAACCACCAAAAATGGAGCTACAATTTGCTCCAGAAGACGTATATAAATACCTAATATTCTCAATGATTTTCTCAACATCTTGTTGTTCCCTCTACTGCTCTATTCTGCTCATAATCTTCTTGCGTAATAAAATGGAGCAATTCATCAAAACTATACCTATATTCTACCATATACATAGGGCACATATATATGTGCTCATTATCATAATTATGGAGGTCGTATGTGAATTCATTGGGATCAAAAAATTCCCTCTAGTGATCGTGTTTCCTAAACTGCTCAGCACATTCCTTTTTGATTTTTATTTGCTGATTCTCGATGGTATGTTTGATATTTGGTTGATATACACATCAATCGGATTATGTTACAAATTCCGCGAATATTTCTGGATCTTCCATTATCGTTTCAAAGTGTGAGCACGTTCCCTCCATTTTCTCCAATTTTCAAAATTGAGCTCGTAATTTTAGGGATACAATGATATTCATCTTTGCTCTAATATACTCTTTTGGAGTCAACTACTTCCCACTAGTTCCAAGAAAATATGTATACCTTGTTGACCCACCAATCGTGATAATATCAGCTATCATAGTTTGTGCCAAAATGTATCATACCAAGAATCTCACCCTGAACTTCACCCTTCTACATCTTCTACTCACTATCCTTATCAAACTGGTCTTTGTATTCATCACTGTCTCCGCAGAAACTTTTTATATTTACAACAATCCGGAAATGATATTGATATTTGTGAAGGGATGTTTTGGCATGGTTTTACCTTTGGCTTATGGAATTGCAATCAATTACAGTCCTGGAGAATTGCGTATGGATAGTGTTCAAATATACACTGTCAATCCGTTTTATCGGACCTCGCCGAATTTGAATTCTAGAATTGTTGAATAAAGATTGGACACATAAAGAGTCATCGAGGAAATGATAATGATCATAGGTCATGAAAGTCATAAATTTATGTATAGTTTGATCAGTGTTTTTTTTTTTTTACATATGTCCTAGATTATCACCTGTGGACAGGGACAGGGAAGGGTAACTTCGGAAGTCATTAGTTTTAAAATTATTTGAACTCGACAAAAAACAAGAGAAAAACCTCGGTAATACTCAAATATGACTCTGATAATCTATCGAATGACACATTTCTCTAGATGATTTTCAGGTCCAATTTTTAGTGCGAACCTTTCAAAAATTATAGTATTTTATGAGAAAATCTTTATGTACATATGTACAAATTTTTAAAGTGATGTCTCTGGCCTCGTCTCAATCCACTTCTTCAAATTAGGAATTTCATGAATCTTCTGTTGATGTGTCTTGAACTCTGGGAATGCATCGAGAGCCGCTGAATTCTCTTTGAGCAAATCGCTGACATGTTGAGCAATCAGCAAATCCACCCAGGTCAATCCATCTCCAACAAGATATCCAGATTTGTGAGCCTTGAGGATTTTGGAGAAGAATCCAAAATGCTTCTTGAATGCGGGGAGGAACACTTCTTCTCGAACCTTCGCCAAATCTCCTTGAGCAATTCCGGCAAAAACGAGGAACCATGGTCGAATTTCAGCTTGATAATCCTTGAATTGATCAGCGATTGCGTTGACCTCCGCTTCTTCCCATGCGTTTTTCCCGTTCAACCCAAATTGTCTGCCCAAATATCTAGCGATAGCGTGCGATTGAGCCAAAACCTTTCCATCAACAGTTAAAAGTGGCATTTGTCCAAATGGTGTGGCTGAAAATATTGATTTTTATTAATTTATTCATTAATCAACACCAAAATGCGCCAACTCACTTTCTTTCAATTTCACCCATTCTGCTTGAGGAAGTCGTTCATCTTCGAATTCCTGACCGGCGACGGCAAAAATCTGACGAGCAACTTCGCCGACAGCGCGAACTGGGTAATATGTCAACTTGTAGTGAACCATTGCTAGATTATATCAAATTTAATCTCACGACATACATATGAAACCTCAGCGGTCTTTTTATACCCGATTTCTTTGCCCCAAAGAGCACTTTTTTGCATTGTCATCATTTTCTTTTTGGCAGCAGGTGAAACAGCACACAAATTGGGGAGACATGAGACAGAGACCACAAGGAGAAAGAAAACAAACAAGGGAGCTTGGAATTGTCATCATCATGATGAATAAAGAGTTTTCTAGAGAATTTCGAAATTGAAAACATCATCTTTTTCAGATATTTGAAGAATCAGGAGATCCAAAAGCAACAAAGAAACTAACAAGGAAAGGTCCTAAATGTTGTCCCAAGAAAAAATTATGAAAACAAAAGTACCTGAGGAGGGTAGAAAAACCCTTATTGGAATGTTCAGAGAACTGGCTTTTTTCGAGAAATCCGATTTTTTAAATAAAAAAAAGTGTCTTATCTTCAAAAAATCATAACTCATTTCAAATTGAACAAAAAAGTCGGCTAAAAAATAAAATGTAGCTGAAATGATGTTTTTTTTAATGAAAATAGAGAAATTGTTCGGCGAGACATATATCATTTTGTAGATTTTTACACGCTGAAAACAAATCTGTTGTCAGTTTTTGGCAAACGAAATCCTCAATACGCAACTTTCAGCTTTGAAATTTACCCTGAAAACACAAAAAATGCTTGAAAAATCATCAAAAACTTACAAAAATGAGATGGTATACTGTACTATAGGATAACTTTTTGTCCTGAAAATATCTAAACAGTTTGTTTTGCCAAAAAATGAAAAATTACAGCATTTTCAGCAAGTTTGCATTTTTCCTCTACGACAAAAAAAATGAAAAACTGACAGACAAAAATAATAGTAAAACACGTGAAAATATTACGTGGTCTCGTTTTCATTCCGTTTTTCTGCTGTTTTGCAAAGGATTTCCATGTTCCGAAATTTTCAGTCTAATTTTGAGGTTTCTGAAGAAAAGAAATATTCGAGTGTTTTTTTTTTCATACTTGATTAGTTAGACCCTTGAAAGCCCTCAAAATTGCTTTTGAGCAGGTTTTCTCACTTTCTAGGTCAAAAGTATTTTTTTTTTGAAAACATCTTTTTAAGTTCGATTCAGTGGATTGAGTCCTCCATTCAGAGACATCAAACAAATCTGATCCAAATTGAAAAATTCCAACAAATCGGTCCGCTTCGAAAGATCAGAAGCTCTTCAGAAGTTCATTTTGGGTTCATGTAACATTCTCAAATCAAACATCAAGCATTGTTTTCTGATCAGTTGTTTTTCTTTCATTTTTATTCACCTGAATCATGTGTTTTATTCAAAATTATTGAGGAGCATTTCATCTGCTCACATCTCTTTATTCAACAATCAAAAATGTATGAAGGAGTTGTAGAATTTTTCGTATATTATGCAGTTGCACTCATCTCAATATCACTTCTCTACATAGTCCTACTCCTTCTCGCCCTCTACACCAACACCCTCAACATTCTCATCTCAAAATCTCCAATTTTTTTCAAAATTATAATACTTCAAACAACCATTCTTCTACTACTCGGAGCATCTTTTATACCGGTATTCCTCAGTACGAACCAGTATTTGAATGGTTTTTCTTCAAATAGTATCCCAATGTTTCTCACAGTGCTCTTCTTGATGTTTCTCTTTGCCTACATACCGATTATTGATGGTTTGTTAAGTGGTTGGATGTTGTTCGAAGTGATACGAGTGGTTTTATTTAATTCTACAGACATGTTCTGCATGTTCAACTATCGATTCAAATTGTAAGAAGTCCCATTTCAATCCTTGTTATCATTCATTTTCAGCGAATCCGTTACATTAACAATTTCATTTCCATATTCCATCACTTCATTTGCCCTACTTTATCTCCAAACCCCCGTCCTTTCACCACTCATTGAAATAACTATCATTATTTTCTCTTCAATTATCCTACTTCTCGGATTAGGAGCCAGAATATTCGCAGAAAAACCCAATCTAAGAATGAGCTATGAGTTGCTCCGCATAACAATGCTCATTCTTATCAAGCTGGTGAGCCCAAGTTCTTTCAGTTGAAGAGAAATATTAATTTCGTTTTCAGATGTTCGCTTTTGTCCTCTTGTACTCCATAATCATGAATATCTTACCCATTGCGGAAACTACAGTTTTTTTAAAGCTTTTGAGTGGAGTTATTTCACCAGTGGTTTTTATTCTAGCGTGTTTTTGGGGAACATGAAATCCATTCTCGTGTTCTCTCATAAAGTATCGGGATAATTAAATCATATTCAGAATTTTACATAGCACATGAACCCAAAATGAACTTCTGAAGAGCTCTTGTTTTCTCGAGGTGGACCGTTTTGTTTCTTAAAAACCCGCTAAATTGGGCCGAATATTTCAGAACCTGTGAAACCTTAGCAAAAAAACATAAAGAAAGAATGAAAACAACTCACGTAATTCTTTGACGTGTTTTATTATTATTTTTGTCTGTCAATTTTCATTTCTTTGTGTCGTGGAAAAAAAAAACAAATTTGCTAAAAATTTTGTAATTTTTAATTTTTATGAAAAACAAACTGTTTAGATATTTTCAGGGGAAAAGTTACCCCATAGTAGAGTATACCATCCAATTTTTGTTAGTTTTTTTGGTTTTTCGAACATTTTTTGTATTTTCAGTGTAAATTTCAAAGCTGAAAATTGCGTATTGAGAATTGCGTTTGTGCCACGTTTTTTGTTGCAATAACGTTTTAAACAGTAATGAACATGCGAACGGGCAAACGGGAGAAAGGACGAAAGGGCGCGGGCGAAAAAGCGAACGGGCGCGGGCAAAAGGGCAAAATGGCAAACGGGCGAAGGACAAACGGGCGTTCTAAACGTTGGGCGAACGGGCAGACAGTATTGGTCAAAAGTCTTCACCGCTTTAGTTTAATTGACATATCTCAGCTCGAAATTATTCGTTTGGCCCCATATTTTTCACATTTATACCCAATGATATCAACAATTTTTCTAGATATGCTCCTACAAAAACTGAAGCAAACTACTGATATTAATGGGCATATCTGTGCAAAATATGGGATCAAACGGGCCAATTTGAGCTGAGATATGACTATTTCACTGAAGCCGTGTAGACTTTTATCAATGTCCGATTTTTGACTTTTCCATCTCTGACATTTGTATCAAAACTTTTTTGAGAACACGTCTACACTGAAATTAAGGCGTTGCTAGGCATTTCGAACTTCTTCATCACCTGCTTGCTCAATCCAATAATTTCAACAAAAAAAATACATGTTTGACGCATTCGTCGCATTATCTATATACTACCTAATATTTCTCGTGTCCATAATTTTTCTTCACATTGTTCTACTTCTGATATCATTTTACACAAAGACCCTGACAATGCTCACCAAAAAATCACCCATTCTCCTCAAACTCATAATATTTCAAATTGTTTACCTGACACTTTTAGCAATCGCTTGTATACCTATGGTTACTGGTTTTACTGAGATTCAAAGTCGAAATGATGTACCATTGTTCACCCTCCTTCTGAATGCAACACTTATCGCAATCTACATTCCAATTCTTGATGGCTTGCTAAGTGTATGGATGCTATTCGAAGTTATACGAGTCATATTTTTTAAAAGCTCCAAAATCTTGAGGATATGGAAATGTGGATTGGACCTGTAAGGTACTCGTCGTCACTCAAATCTGTTCATATATAATTTTCCAGCGAGCCAGTTATGCTGTTAATTTCATTAATCTCATCACTTTGCTCATATGCTCTAATTTTCAGTGAAAAAATCTGGTGGAAATCCACAATTATCGAAATTAGCTTCATTGTTATTGCTTCAATTATACTCCTTCTTGGATTAGGATTCAAGATCTTCAAAACAAAACCCAATCTGAAAATGAAGATTAGCTATGAGTTGCTCCGTATATCAATGCTCATTCTCCTCAAGCTAGTGAGTTCGTACTTTTACAAATCGGAAAAAAAAAGAAGATTTTTTTGCAGTTTTTCGTTTTCTTCGGTCTGGTTCTAACAGTTATGGTAGATTTTCCGATGAGAGAAAATACACTTTTATGCAAACTTCTATGTGGAATCGTTTCTCCAATAGTGTTCATTTTAGCCACTTTTTGGGGGAAGTGAGCATTTTCATGGCTCTCGTATCCCAGTTCAAATTACATATAAATAAATGAATTTCTGAACCTATTTACGCATGAGAACCTCTCAAAATCCCATTTTTTAACATCATAACACTATTCAATCCGTATCCATTGCCTACGAAGATCATGTTCTATTTAGAAAAAAAAAACTCATTTAGTCTCCACAAATGGGATAAATCCTCATTATGTTGTTCTACATACTTTACGTTTTCCTATTTTCGGAAAATGTTCTTGATATTTTGGCAAAAATGATCGATAATAACAATACGGTGATGCTCACTTTCTACGGAACTTATGGCTCTGCAAATTGTACTTCTTTTTCGTCTGTTTCTTGGTATGATTGTGTGACGAATTGTCAGGAGGACACATCGTGTTTTGTGAGTTGGAGTAAGGAAAAGGACTAGATTTTGGAGAAATATATCAACTGAATATCAATAAAGCAAATTTGCTCTACTGATAATCATGAAATTTCTACCGTTTGGCATAATTTTGAATGTCAAAAACCAATTTGAAGAGTTGAAACTATGTATTTTCTCTTTGTTAGTGTGCTCCAGTTTTTAAACCAGTCAAGCAGGAACAACTGAAACTACAGTAATCCTGAGACAGACATCACTATCATTGGACTACTATAGTTTTTTTTTAATCATAAATGATTTCTAGAATCAAACTTTCTGGAATTAGAATAATTAGAGCGCAGGATTTTTTTGACATGAAGAATCTTCAATTCCATTTCTCCATGAGTTTTCTAGTTTTTACTGTTTTTATGCTGAAATTCGAGTTCAGCATAAAATTCTGATATAAAAAACTTATTTTAAAAAAAAATTGACTTGTTTCGCCACCAGAATTCGATCCCCTGACCTCGTGGGCGGTAAACGTGCTGTTCCAGGTTGAAGTTGATTTTACGGCCCACAAGGTCAGAGGTTCGACTCCGGGGTGACGAACAACGCCAATTTTTTGTTTTAAATTGTGTTCCTGGATCAGAAAAGTGTTAATGAATTGAGTTTTGAGTCGAAAACCTCGAAATTCGCAGTTTTGACACTGATTTTTTATTAACTTCAGGTAACCTTAAAAGAGTAATCAGGATGAATCATCGATTGTATCTTGGTATAGAGGTCTCCAGAAAAATGATAATTCGAAGATCTCACAGTATCAAATATGGGTTCTTTTTCAAAGCTCAGAAAATTCATAAAATTATGGACTGGTCAGAAAATGTATCATCAAAAGTCAAAAAATACCTATTTTCGTGGTGAAGTTTTATGGACCTCTTATTTATGTTTGAGCCAATGCTTAAACTTGGAACCCTAATGATTACTTGCATATGTTCCCCATTATGATTTTTTCAGTACGCCGTGAACACCCTATCCTCGTCCTGTAGTACTTGTGGCTACGCAGATGTCACAAATATCACATATTCATCTGATGAAACTGACGATGTTATTTCTATGAAGGCAAGTCTTCTGAACCCTCTGCCCTCATTTTCATGAATCTTCTGTTTCAGAGTGATGTTCTGAACTGCTCAGAAGCTCTCGACCTCCTCGCTAATCAACAATTCGACAAGCTCAAAGTCTGCGAAAGCGGTTGGACAAAACTTCATCGTCAAGACAACATAGTCTGTGGTGTACTTTTGTTCTACCATGACTTTATCACAAAAGATTCGGCTATTACTAATTGTAGTGACTTTGATGGAGAAGTTATCGGCCTTCAGACCGATTGGGAGCGAGAATATTTCTCTTCAAATGTCTCCAATTCAATTTACGATGGACTATCGAGTGTCTGGATAGCTCTAGAGGGTTGGGATGATGTAAGTCATACTGTATTTGGACATTTGGCAAGGTTTTGGACACTGATCAACATCCCGTATTCAGTTTCAGCCAGATTCCATTCTCATCTCTATTGAACTGACAATTCCAGGACTTCGTATGGACTGACCCTTGGCTCGTTGGTAATGGAAGTTGTGTATGGGCTGATGGACATCCAGTGATAGGAAATGAATGCGCGAGCCTGCAACTTGACACTAATTTAATACAAAGTGAGAGTTGCTATTCGGACATTTGCACCACAACCTATTGTCCATCAATGATTCTTTGTGGTAAACTAATTGAATAGTGTAAAAATCAATGAATTTACCATTGTTGTTTGAATCCAGCATCAAGTTCAATGATCTGTGACAATGTGTCCTAGGAGACCTTCCAGAACATAGGAGACCTTCCAAAAAGTTGCAGATCACAAGGGAAAGGACAATAATAAAATCCAAAATAAATAAATTGTCTGTCGGGTTTCTAAGCAAAACAATTGCCAACAAAATTGAGCATTCATTCATTTATAATTGTGCACAATGTTTTTTCAATTATTCCACGCTTTCTCAATTATTCTGTCTATTGAATCTACAATCATGCTCACCTTTTATGCGACTTATGGCTCAGCGAATTGCACATCATACTCGACAGTTTCCTGGTATGATTGTGTGACGAATTGTGAAGCGAATTCGACATGTTATGTGAGTGCGGAAAAGGGGAGAAGTTTGTGTTCTCAAACGACTTTTCATGTGGAAAAAAAAGCTCAGGTGCAGCTCTCACTTCTTGTATTTTGAGAGAATGTTTGTGAAAATCCAGTGTTTCCGAAGAGAAGTATGTTATTCTATCAAACTTGATCTCAAATGCCTGAATATCAGAGTAGTCAGAAAGTGCATAACAATCTCAACGACATTTTTATACGCCGTAATTCTCGAGATGAATTTGTGAATTTCAAAATTCAAAATTTGAAGTGTTCTCAATTATTCTGTCTATGTTTTTTTTAAAATACTCGACGTGTTTTTTTTTCATGAGCAACAAAGGGACCCAAATATCCACAGTTTTTCAGTACGCCTTGTATACACCCTCCTCAACATGCAGTATTTGTGATTATGCAGCTTTCACGGATATCGTATATTCCTCTTCAGAAACCGAATATGTAATTTCAGTGAAGGTAACTTCAATAGGCTCACTCAATGAGCTCTCTTTCTCCGACAAATCCCTCCTTTCAGAGTGATTTAACAAACTGCACAGAGGCTCTCGAATACCTTGAAGCTCAACGAATCGACATGGTCAAAATCTGTCAAGTCAACAAAGGATGGACAACTTTACATCGAACAAACTATACAGTTTGTGGTATATGGATGTACTACAATTCATTTGTGTCAAGAACCAATGTTACTTCTCGATGCAGTTCTATTAATGCAAGTGTTATCGGGCTACAAACCGATGATGAACGAGAGTACTTTACTGCTACTTCGAATTCACTGTATAGCAAGGGTTCTAGCATCTGGATAGCTTTGGAGGGGTATAATGGTGTGAGTGAGAACCTTCGTATTTAATTAAAAAATGGTTGAGATTTTGGTACCAAAGGTTTTAGGGAACGCGAAACATGATGGTGATGTTCATTTTTCACGAAAAAAGAGCTGCACCTGAGTTTTCACCTATCTTAGGTCCAAAATTGAGTGACCCAGAGTATTTGAGTATGGCAGAAGTCATGGTGATGTTCATTTTGAACAAAAATAGGGTTAAACTCGACCTATTTCAAGTCCAAATTCAACTTGGTTTGGCCCGAATTTCAACAAAAAACATTTCAGAAAAGTCTGTGTCAGTCAGTTATAGGCTTAAAACAGGTACAAACTCGAGCGAAACTCTATTTTGGTTCAAAATAAACATCACCATGACGTTCGTCATACTCAATTACCCTTTTTCTGTAAACTTCATCGTAATATGGATCACTCAATTTTGGACCTAAACTAGGGGAAAACTCTTTTTCGATGGAAAATCCCGAAAACCTCTGGCACCAAAATCTCAACCACTTTTTTTAAAATAAAATTCAACCGGTTTCGAAATGTCCCGGAGGCAAAGTTTGTAAAGAGAAAAGTAAAAATTTTTTGACTATCGAATCGCATATTTCTCAGACCTATGCATACACGGATTCTTGGATAACTGGCAATGGAAGTATTTCATGGGCTTCCGGACATCCTGTTTCAACGTGAGCTACCACTTCATTTAAAATTCAAAGAGGTTTTATTTATTTTTTTTTTTCAGCAACTACTGCGCATCCTTACAAAATGGCACAGGTCTGATTCAAAGTGAAAAGTGAGGCTATTCTCTGTTTTTTTTGTAGATTTTTTGAATTTCCAGTTGCTCCGCGACTTCTTGCTCTGCTACCTATTGTCCAACAATGATACTTTGTGGAAAATTGGTTCAATAAAACATGTCCTACCGGATTGCTGTAGTCTGACTGTACTGTGGAAAAACAAAAAAAAAAAAAGAGCCCAAAGTTTAATGCTCCGTGACAAAGTTTCTAGGCGACCCGAACCCTCCGAGTCCCAGACATTTATCTCAACCCCCTCAATCCGAAAAATTATTATATTTCAAAATACTAAAAGTCTATCGGGTCGCCTGGTGAACAGTTTTTTTTCTGCCAAAGACAGCATTGAGCATTCATTCATTCATAAGTGTGCAATGTTTTTTGGATTATTCTACGTTTTCTCATTTATTCGTCAAGTTGAATCTAATGTTATGCTCACTTTTTATGCGACTTATGGCTCAGCGAATTGCACGTCTTTTCCGACAGTTTCTTGGTATGATTGTGTGACCAATTGTGAGGCGAATTCGACGTGTTATGTGAGTGGGGACACAGAAAAAAATAAAAAATAAATAAAAAATGAAATAAAAATTCAAAGACTTCGACATCCCACACATTTATTCAGCGTTTTTCTCACGTAGTGATATGAAAAAATACAAGTATCATCGAGCAAAATTGCAGCACACTTAAAGCTCAAAAAAGGCTGGAAACATTGAGGAATGAGCCTTTTAAAAACTATGTTTTCCGATTTTCACATGTTTTTTTCACAGTTTGAAATAAACCACCTGGAAAGGACCTGATTCTACAATCACATCGTCTAATTTTTCACTAGTTTTCCTGAAGCGGATTTGATATCCGAAGCACCTCGTTGTGAGGATTCTTTACTTCAAAACGTCTAGGAACAGGTCCTTTTCAGGAAATAGCCATTTCATGTCCGTATTTCATCGGACCTGGTAGGATTCAGGTGGTGCATTTCGAAGATTTGCATTATTTAAATCAGGTTTGAATTTTTCCCGCAAAAATCGTAATTCCCCAGTTTTTTTGTACTAGAAACATTTATTTCATGTTTTTATCGTATTCCAATATATCTCTTTTCTAATATGACGCAAATAAAGAAAACTTTTCTCACCTTTTTTTTCTTTCAGCCACATAATTTTGTGATTTGTCGATTAGCCGTTCATTGGTGTTATTCACGATTTGCAGCGATTTATCAGTTTTCTTAAAATTCATCAAACTTGTGAGCAGAAGAGCATTTTATGCAACTAACCATTCAAATCTCAAAAATCAGCCATTTTCTCAGTGAACGAGAGAATAAATGAATAAATTAAATATGAAATGATGAATTATTTACAACACTAACACGTTTCACGATGTTTTTTTTAAATACTCGACGTGTTTTTTTTTCATGAGCAACAAAGGGACCCAAATATCCACAGTTTTTCAGTACGCCTTGAATACACCTGCTTCATCTTGTAGTACTTGTGGTTATGCAGCATTTACAGATATCGTATATTCGTCTTCTGAAACTGATTATATGATTTCAGTGAAGGTAATCTCTATTTGCTGAGTGAGCTTTTTCCCATAGAATTTCCTGTTTTAGAGTGATATAACCAACTGTACAGAAGCTCTCGAGTTCCTCGAGAACCAACAAATCGACCGAATCAAAATCTGCATTCCTGGTTGGAACAAACTTCTGCGTCCGAACAATACCGTCTGCGCGACTTGGTTGTATATTAGTGGCTATATCAATTTAACTGCGGCAATTAGTACTTGTGATAGATTCAGTGGGCAAATTGTTGGACTTCAGACTGATGCTGAACGCGAGTATTTTACTGCCACTTCGAATTCACTGTATAGTGGTGGATCAAGTATGTGGATAGCGTTGGGAGGAGTTGATGGGGTGAATTTCTATTTGGAAAAGAAACCCTAATTTTATCCTCTATGTAGGTCTTCGCTTATAAAGATCCTTGGCTAGTTGGTAATGGAAGTATTGCATGGGCTTCTGGAGAACCTATAACAAGGTAATAGGAAAAAACCTTTAAAATGTGAAGATTTTCGATGAGAAATATATCATCCGATAGGTTTTTGAACGCTGATCAACATCCTGTATTCAGTTTTTGCCGAACGCAATTCTCGATTCGCAAATTTTAGCTCAAAAATTTTTAGCTAGAAAGGCTGTAATTATAGGATAATCAAGTATAAAAAAGAAATCTGGATTATTTTTTTTTTTTCAAAAACCTTAAAATTAGGCTGAAAATTTCAGAACAGTGAAATTCTTTGCAAAAAAACAGAAACGCGGATTGGAAACCAGTTCACGTAATATTTTCACGTGTTTTATTATTTTTTTTGTCTCTCAGTTTTTCATTTCTTTTTGCCATAGAAGACAAATGCAAACTTGCTGAAAATGCTGTAATTTTTCATTTTTATGCAAAACAAACTGTCTATATATATTCGGGACAAAAAGTTACCCTATAGATGGTATACTGTATTTACCATTTTTGTTAGTTTTTTATGGTATTTCGAGCATTTTTTATGTTTTCAGTGTAAATTTCAAGGCTGAAAATCGCGTATTAAGGATATCGTTTGGCAAAACCTGATAACAGATTCGTTTTCAGCGTGTCAAGATGTACAAAATGATATTTTCCTTGTCAGGTTTTTGTTTTTTCTAGCAACAACTGCGCATCCCTGCAACTCAACACAGGCCTTATTCAAAGTCAGGAGTTAGTTTTTTTTTAAAATCAAGGAAATCTCATAAGTTTACCAAAATATTTTCAGTTGCTTCGCATCGTCTTGCTCTGCCACCTATTGTCCAACAATGATACTTTGTGGCAAATTAGTGCTGTGACTTGGATAACTTGTTTTGAAGTTACATAATAGTAGATAAAATATTGGATCTATCGGGCTTGCTAGTGAATATTCAGATTAGTGTCATGTTTTTTAATGGATTCGGTTCTATGTATATTAGAAAATGGGTACTAGAGAAGCATAAATGTTCCAAAAGAGTTTAAGAGCACATTAATCTGAGGAGCATGTCTGAAAATCCATCATCCTTAACTCATATTTGTTGTAGTACTGTTTTTTAAAGGAACATGTTTGCATGAAAAAGGATTGGAGCATACATCTAGTCTACATAGATCACATATGTAAACAAAATATAGTCCTTTCTCTATGAAACGCCTTTTCCTAGCGGGTATCCTAGTGAATCTATTCATCTTAAAAACTTCTCCAAGCAATTCATATGCACATAATGCTCTCTCCATTAATTTTCTTTGCTTTATTCCTCATAGGGCTCATCAATTCCAACGTGATGCTCACTTTTTATGCAACTTATGGCTCGGCGAGTTGCACTTCTTTTTCAACAGTTTCTTGGTATGATTGTGTGACGAATTGTGAGGCTAATTCGACGTGTTTTGTGAGTTGGTTTATTTTCAGAATATGAAGTTCTGAAAATCAAAGACAAGGTTTCAGTACGCTTTGAATACACCATCATCATCTTGCAGTACTTGTGGTTATGCCGCTATTACAAATATCGTATATTCCTCAACAGAAACTGACTATATGATTTCGTTGAAGGTGCTCATACCAATTCGACCCTCCTGATCACGATTATGTAATTCAAATTTCTCAAAAACTTCTTAGTAAAAGTTTATGAGCCATCAAACATCCTTGACCGTTTCAGTAGGTATTTCGAGTTTAAACTTATACCCATAGCAAATTTGATGCATAATCGATTCTGCACCATTTTGAAACCCTAGTCTATGTTCAAAAATCACTCTGGATGCGATAAAGACAAAAAAAAAGCGATGAAAATTTTATTTCTGAGGAATTTATGAGAAATTCGGGCTACGTGATCGTGATCAGCAGGGTCGATTTAGTATATCCACAAGTTTTCATCGAAAGTTAATTTTCGATCCTTACATAATTCCCAATTTTCAGAGTGACATCACAAATTGCACAACTGCTCTCACATACCTAACCGCGCAGAATATCAACAAACTCAAAATTTGTCAAAATTCTTGGGTCAAACTTCCCCGCCTGAGCTACACTGTCTGTGTTATGACTTTGTACTATTCTTTCGCTGTAAAAGGAGCTGGATTCACTTCCAATTGCGCTGCTTATAATGGAACTGTCATCGGCCTTCAAAATGATACAGAGCGATACTACTTCTCCAACTCAACAAACTCCATGTACAGTGGTAGTTCGAGCATGTGGCTCGGGCTCTCTGGAACGAACAAGGTGGGGAACCTATGTAGGGTGAATTTTCAGTATTTTGAAAACCATTTCAGGTCTTCAATTATACTGATCCATGGATCTCTGGAAGTGGAAGTTTTGCATGGGCAAGTGGTCATCCTAAAACAAAGTATATATATCTTTATGATTTTATGTAATTATTTATTTTCCAGCTATAACTGTGGATCACTGCAGACCGGCACAAACCTGCTTCAAAGTGAGAAGTAAGTCTGATATATTATGCTCATCACGGAGCTCGTTTTCCAGTTGCACCATGACGAATACATGTACACAAACCTATTGTCCATCAATGATTCTTTGTGGGAAGTTGATTCAGTGATTTGGGGTTTTTCAGATTGTAAAAAAATGAAGTTTAAATGTTGTAGAAAAAAAAATTCGGATTCAAGGCTATTTTGTTTGTGAATAAAAACAAGTTTTCCAAATTTTTTTTTAAAAGGAAAATTCAGTTTCAGATTATTATAAGAATATTTATCCCAATTTTAAAAGGTTAATATAATAAAAAATGCTTCACTCCAAGATTCAATGTCCTGTGACAATGTATCTGAGCGACCTGAAAAGTTCCAGGCGAATGTAATAGGTCTATTTAATTCTGGGGGACTTCTGAGTCAAAGAAAATAAAATAAAATCTGAAGAGTTTCACATTGCCTGATTGAAAACTAATGTGACATACAAACATCTTGAGCGAAAAAAAAGTCAAAGTCCATTCAACGCCTCTCGGGTCTCCTAGTGAGTCTCATAGTTTTAAATACATTTATTCATATTCACATTATGCACACTCAATTTTGGTGTTTCATTGCTTTTGCTACACTATTGTTGAACCTCAATAATGTTGATAGTACTACAGTTATGCTCACTTTTTATGCAACTTATGGCTCGGCGAGTTGCACTTCTTTTTCAACAGTTTCTTGGTATGATTGTGTGACGAATTGTGAGGCCAACTCGACTTTTTATGTGAGTGGGATCTGAATCTGAATCTTTAATCTGACTTCAAAAAATCAATATTTCAGTACGCTTTGAATACAGCTTCCTCCTCTTGTAGTACTTGTGGATATGTGACTATTACAAATATCGCATATTCCTCAACAGAGACATGTTATTTCTTTAAAGGTGTTCAGTTTCTTGAATCAATACCCTAATCTAAGAATCGGTACCAATTCGATCAAAAATTGATGCCAATCCCAAATATGTGATCATAATATTTTCAGAGAGCCGAGTTTCAGACGTTTGATCTTAAAATACTCTCTCAATTTTGTAAAACTATTTTTATTTCATATTTCGGGCAGCTATTATTGACAATGTTAGCTTCCACCTGATTAGTTCAATTTTTATTGGTATCGATTCTAGATCATGGTTATGCTCTAATGAAACTATTATAACTATAATACTCCTTTCTAGAGTGATGTCACTAATTGCACAACTGCTTTAGAATACCTCGAAGCTCAACAAATCGATAAACTCAAAATTTGTGGTAGCCCTTTTAGCACCAAACTCACCCGGACAAACTACGTTGTCTGCGCGCGATGGTTACTCTATGCTTGGTCTGTTGCAGGATCTGGATATACAACAAATTGTGCCTCTTATAATGGAACTGTTCTTGGCCTTCAAACTGACGCTGAACGCTATTTTTTTTCGAACATAACACAAACGATGTATACTAGTACTGGTTCGAGTATATGGATAGGGTACACTGGAACGAATAAGGTGAGTAGAATATATAAATAATGTAGGAGACCAAGATGATAACAGGATTCCAGGTTTTCATATTTACCGATCCATGGATTACTGGGAATGGAAGTGTTGCATGGGCAAGTGGACATCCTAAAACTAAGTTAGCTTTTTTTTCAGATATTAATTCCAGGTTCTTAACTATAACGTTCTTTTTTCAGCTATAACTGCGCATCCCTTCAAACTATGACAAACTTGATCCAAAGTGAAAAGTGAGTAACTCTTTTTTAGTTGATCCCATACCCTTTTTCAGTTGCTCCATGACATCAAAATGTTCGAATACCTATTGTCCATCGATGATTCTTTGCGGGATGTTGATTCAATGAATTTTGGGGTTTTTTTTTTCAATTGTTGAATGATAAAGGCTTTTTTTGAGCAACTGTGTGAAATATATGTTACAACCTAATTCCGCTTGTGGAGGATTCATATCCCTAAAATCTTCAAGATTTTCTACAAAAAATAGGTTTTATTGTTATGGGTTATCACAATCAGATAATAAATAAACATGTTTTGATGTAGCTCAAAATTGGAGGATAGAAAATTGAAATCTGAAACTCTCAGTTAATTTCTTGGGGACATCATTGTTTTTTTGTTGTGTTGGTAGAGGTTGATGTGGCCGAAGCGTTCTGAAATGTTGAAAATTTCAGAAAAATGAGTTCACTTCACAGGTTTTGGAAGGTTTCAGAAGATTACTGAAGGTTTCACAAGATTTCAGAGTGTTTTAGACTGATTCCGAAGGTTTCAAAGAGTCTTAGTAAGTTTCAGAAAATTTTGAGAAATTTCAGATGGTTTCAGTAGGATTCTGATGAATTCAGAAAAGTTTGCGATGGGTTTAGAAGGTTTCAGGAGAATTTGAAAGTTTCAGAAATTTTCAGCTGGGTTCAGAAGGTTTCAGAAGGTTATAAATTGCTTCAGAATGTCTCACAAAAACTCTGAAGATTTCAAATGGTTTCATATGATTTCGGAAGGTTTCAGAAAACTTCAGAAATTCTTAGAAAATTTGTGAATGGTTCAAAAGATTTCAGAAGGCTTGAAAATGTATCAAGAAGATCCAGAATGATTTACAGGGGTCCAAAAGTTATTACAAAAGTTCAGATGGTTTCATAAGGCTCTAGAAGGCTCTAGAAGGTTTCAGAATATCTCAGAAGAACTTTGAAGGATTCAGAAGGTCCAGTCGTGCTCACATACCTGCCCAAGGTAACTCAACGCTTCATTAAAAAGCTTCTCTCTAGATTCCAAGTCTCTCATAGCTCTCTCGTGCTCCCTCTTGTATCCATCCATCATATTGTCGAACGCTTCCATGAAACTACTGAACACTAAACGAAGAAGTTCTAGCTCTTCAGAATTCATAAACATCACAACCTGCAAAAAGATTCAGAATTTCAGAATATTTCCAATGAATTCACCTCTTTCATGATGCTAACAAGGCTGTCCTTAAAAATAATTGCACCTTCCACAAAATTCAGCCGTGAAATAGCAGCATTAATTGTGAATCTGTGGTGTGCTTCATGCCACTTTCTCATATCCTCGACAAATTTCAGCTTTTGCTCTGTTGTCAAATCAGTGACATCTATTTTCGGCTTTTGGAAAGCCCCTGGAATTATAGCCTCAATCGCCATTATCACGTTGTTTGGCCAAACTCCATGAACATTTGGATATACCGCCAACATTGGTCGAGGAAGAGTTCTCAAGATGTGCTCCAATTTCTCGGATGGAGCTCTGATGTTATCATCTTGACCATTGAAAGAGTTCATCTAGAAAATGGAATTTATCAGGCTCCGGGACATTTCGAAACTGGTTGAACTTAATAAAACAAACGGTCGAGATTTTGGTACCAAAGGTTTTTGAGTACGCCATACATGATGGTAATGTTCATTTTTCATCAAAAAAGAACTGCACCTGAGTTTTCTCTAGGTTCAAAATTGAGTGACCCAGATTTTGAAGAGTATGGCAAACGTCATGGTGATGCTCATTTTGAACCAAAGTAGGGTTAAACTTGAGTCTGTACCTGTTTCAAGTCCAAAAATGACTCAAACATACTTTTGTTTTATTTTTCGTTCAATTTCGGACTTTAAACAAGTCATTTTGTACCTAAAACATATACAAACTGATGTTTGCCATACTCAAATACCTTTTTTCTGGAAATTTCATCGAAATCTGGGTCACTCAATATTGAACCTAAAATAGGGGAAAACTCAGGCGCAGCTTTTTTTTGGTGAAAAATGAACATCACGATCATGTTTGAGGTACCCGAAAACCTTTGGTACCAAAATCTCAACCATTTTTTCATTAAGTTCAACCGGTTTCGAAATGTCCCGGAACCATTTATCAACGTCTCAGGACAGAGCAAGAAAATATCTGAATGACCACTTTGCTCTTTTTGTTAGTGGGCGTGTCAAAAAAAAAAAAAACTCACACGCCTAATTTTAGTGGGCGTGTCCGGTTCATTGGATGTACTAAAAAAAAGCCGACAAAATTTGTGTAATTTTCAGTTGAAAAGCAATAATGCGACCGTTTTTTGGTGTTTCAGGTGGCAAACATTTTTTTTTCGGATTTCAAAGTGTGGAGAATCGATTGATAAACTCAAAGTATCTGGTTGAAATTAACTTTTGGTGCTCTTAACTTTTTTCTGAGAAATCTGGACATGGATTTGGTATATATACAAGATTCCATCGAAAGTTTTGTCTTATCTTTTGTGCAGCAACTCGTAAATAATAATTATAGGTACATTTTTGTGTACTTGGAATGTTTTCATATCAATTATGAAGTTCTGAGAATGTACCAAAATATCATGATAATTATATGTCTGTTTTTTTTGCAAACTTCGGAGAGCAAAATTCAAAATTCAGAATCTAGAAGCCGATGAACAAATATAATTTTCGGTTTCAATCAATTATTTTATTTTCAAAATATTCAAAAAATATAGTCTGAATCTAGAGATGTCGAATTTGTGCGTTTCTTGTTGTTTGTTTCAGAAGAGGTGGTTGGAGTCGACGCGTTCTGAAATGTTGCGCAATGTGTTTTCAGAAGGTTTTAGGTGGTTTCAGGAGGGGTTGGAGGGGTTGAGAAGGTTCCAGATGGCTTCAGAAGATTTCAGCAAATTTCATAGGGATTCAAAGCATTCCAGAAGTTGTCAGAAGCTTTGAGAAGATTTGAGAAAGTTCCAGATGACTTCATAAGACTACAGAAGGTTTCAGCAAGTTTGTGAGAGTCTTACAATGTTTCAGAAGGCTTCAGAAGATTTTAGAAGGTTATCAGACGGTTTTAAAAGGTTACAGAAGATCACTGAAGGTGTCAGAAGATTTCAGAAGGTTTCAGAAAATTTCAGAGGTATTCAGAAAGATTTAGAAGGATACAGTAGGTTTCAGAAGGTTTGGGAAGACTTCAAAAGGTCTCAGAGGGACTAAGAAGGTTTTAGGAGTATTCAGAGGGTTTCAGAAAAACTCAAAAAGTTTCAGAGGTTGTCAAAAGATTTTAGGAAGTTTTCCAGCAGGTTTTAGAAAGATCAAGAATGTTTCAGAAGGTTTCAGAAGGATTCAGCAGGTTTCAGAAGGTTTAAGAGGGTTTCTGAAGGTTTCAGAAGATTTCAGCAGTTTTCAGGAGGTTTCAGAAAGTTTCAGAAAAATCCAACGGATTTCAGAGGTTGTCAAAAGATTTCGGAATGTTTCAGCAGGTTCCAGAAGGTTTCAAGGGTTTCAGACATATTCTTACATACATACCTGCTCTTTCAAGTTCTCCATGATTTTCTCCTGTCCCACATTATACTGTTCCACCATATTTTCAAAGGACTCCATGAACAAACGAAACATCTCAAAAAGTTGTTCATTAGGTTCTATGTCTTTTGCAACCTGAAAATCAGGTTTTTTTTCAAATAAGTTCATAGTTATTAACCACCTTTTCCATAAGACATTTGATATTTTCCTTGTAACTGATCGCACCTTCAACAAACTCCCTCCATTTGATGATATACTCCATTTTCACTTTGAAGTCTCTTGTTTCCTCTTTCTAGAAAATACGTTTTCAGACGCAGATTTGAATCATAAAAATCTGAAGCCACTCACCGTTGTCGGCTCAGATGCTCTTTTTTCAGAGTTGTTGCTCATTGGCCAAACTCTATGCGTATTTCTCAATGCACCCGGTGAATATTGCACAAACATTGGCTGAGCAGAAGGCACCTTGAACGTAGGTGTTGGCAAAATTTCTTTAGGTTGTCCTGAATTTTCAACATCTTCTTTGCCATCGTGGTCAGGATTCATCTGAAAAAAAAACTGAATTTTTATAGCAATATGCCAAAAAAAAGAGCAAAACGAAAACTGCCAGATTTTGTGAGTAAGCGAAAAGTGACGGAAAAACAGCCACGCCCATTTACAAGGGACATGAATAAGATTCGGAATTTAAAGGGAGGGGGAATGTTGCTCCCATGTTAAAAAGCGTATTTGATGTAGTAGATATGAATTAACGCGAAAAGAAAAAAAAAACGGAAGAACGGGAAAAAATGATTCGCCCCCATGAGGAGTCGAACTCGCAGACCGGCGATTTTTCGTGCGCTCCATAGCATTGAATGTGTGGGTGAGCGGCGGTCGCGTCCGATCTGGCAGATGAAGCAACGTCGAGGCCGGTTAGTCGAGGGTTCGATCCCGGGTGGTGAAACTCTCTCAAAAGTTTTTATTTTTCTGTTATTGGGGGGCAATATTTTGACCTTTAGTGTTTACCGAAGTTCAAAACTGATCTTCAGAGGTGAGAAGTCATGTTCCAGAGTGGGAAATCGGTGAAAAATCGAATTTTTCAGTTTGACATATGATTCTAGAGCTTCTAGAGTGTGGAATTGATGAACAACTACTGGAAAAAAAGAAAAATAAATTAAAAACCGTAAAAAAGCACACATATATTTTTTGCAGCAACTTCTGAATAATAATTATAGGTACATTTTTGTGTACTTGGAATATGTTCACATCAATTATGAAGCACTAACAATGCACAAAAACATCGTGATAATTATATGTGTGTTTTTCACAAGACTTTGGTAGATCAACAAGCATATTCTAGAATTTCTAAACCATGCAATATATTTTTGGATTCTCATGTCGTGGACTAGTTTTAGAAAATTCTAGATCACGATTCTGGTTATCCGGTTTCAGAAAGGATATAAAAAAGTTAAACTAGACTGTACTTCTAGCTGTTCACCAGTCATGGCTTATGTCGAGAAAAATACTAATAATCAACCAATTCCAATGTATATACATTGGGTATCCTAGTGAATCCAATAATTCGAGATGAATACATTCATTTCATCCACATTATGCTTCTACAATTGTTTTTTTTCGTTACATCCTTGTTGGAACTGGCTACTACGGTAATGCTCACTTTTTACGCAACTTCTGAATCTGCAAATTGCACTTCTTCATCTACAACTTCTTGGGACAATTGTGTGAAAAATTGTGAATCTAGTTCTTCGTGTTATGTGAGTTGGCAACGGTAAAAACAGGATCTAAAATTAGATCAGAAAAGTTTCAGTACGCCTTGAATACACTATCCTCGTCATGTTATACTTGTGGTTAAGTAGGTATTACAGGTATAAAATATTCTAGTAAACCGACTAACTATGCGGTTTCATTGAAGATACATAGTTAACCCTTTCATTTCAAACATGATACCTAGTTTTAGAGTGACGTCACTAATTGCTCAACTGCTCTAGAATACCTAGAAGCTCAGCAAATCGATAAACTCAAAATTTGTGCAGGCTTGTTAAACATCAAACTTATCCGTGAGAACTATGTACTTTGTGTTAATTGGTTGATCTACGCTTGGTTTGTTCAAGGATCTTTATATACAGCAATTTGTGCCTCTTATAATGGAACTGTTCTTGGCCTTCAAACTAATGCTGAACAGTACTACTTCTCGAACGGAACAAATTCAATGTATACTAAGGGTAATTCAAGTATCTGGCTTGGACTTAAAGAATCGAATAAAGTGATTTCTAGAGAAATGGTGAATCTACATAGATGATAAGACTTTTCAGGTTTTTTCATTCACTGATCCTTGGATAACAGGAAGTGGAAGTATTGCATGGGCAAGTGGACATCCTAAAACAAAGTAGGTTTTTTTTGGTATCCAATTTTTAAGTTATTTTGAGCTGTGGAGCAGAATCATGAAATATTTTCAGCTATAACTGCGCATCCCTTCAAACCATGACAAACTTGATTCAAAATGAAAAGTGAGTTACTGTTTTCAACATGTTCTAGTTGATCCCATATCTTTTTCCAGTTGCTCCATGACATCGACATGTTCAAATACCTATTGTCCATCGATGATTCTTTGTGGAAAGTTGATTCAATGACTAAATTTTGAAATATACAGTAGCTTGGAGAGTTATATTCTATATTTTTAACTATACATAACTCGCCTAAAAATGATCAGACTGTCATCAGACTGCGAAGAATCAGAATATCTCGGAAACCACAAGAGTTATCAAGAAGCGGTCAATTACAAAATTAAAGATCTTTACATAATCTACACTTTTGTAGTTGATCACTTTTTGTTAACTCTTGTGGTTTCCGAGTTATTCTTATTCTTCGTAGCCATTTGGGGCGCGCCTAATACCTATCTGAAAAATGAGACGGTTGGAGAATGCACTTTTGATGTGCCAGGTGTATGATATGACAAAAATGAGTGAAGCATCAAAATACAAACATCGCATGAAAAAATCTGAGAATCAAACGCCTTTCGGGTATCCAAGGAGGTCCAATAGTTCGAAATCATCTTCATTTCATTCATATTCACATAATGCACACAAAATTGTGTTTTATTGTTTTTGCTACACTCTTGTTGAACCTGAATAATGCGGCTAGTACTAAAGTAATGCTCACTTTTTACGCAACGTATGGCTCAGCAAATTGCACTTCTTCGTCCACTACTTCTTGGTATGATTGTGTGACTAATTGTGAATCTAGTTCGTCGTGTTATGTGAGTTGGAGCAGGCTGAACTCGAATTTTGACATAAATTTTAGTACGCCTTGAATACACCATCCTCTTCATGTTATACTTGTGGTTACGCAGGTATTACAGGTATCACATATTCTAGTACACCCACTAACTATGTGGTTTCATTGAAGGTACATACATAGATCCCTCTTTTTTTTTATCATGATACCTAGTTTCATGTAGAGTGACGTCACTAATTGCACAACTGCTCTAGAATACCTCGAAGCTCAACAAATCGATAAACTCAAAATTTGTGGTGGCGGTTTTGGCACGAAACTTGTCCGTGGCAACTATGTAGTTTGTGCGAATTGGTTGCTTTATGCGAACTCTGTTCAAGGAGCTGGATATACATCCAATTGTGCTGCTCATAACAATGGAACTGTTCTCGGTCTTCAAACTGACGCTGAACGTTGTTTCTTTTCGAACATAACAAATACTATGTATACTAGTACTGGTTCGAGTATATGGATAGGGCTCACGGTGACGAATAAGGTGAGTGGAACAAAGATAGGAGACCAAGATGATACCAGGATTCCAGGTGTTCAAGTATACCGATCCATGGATAACTGGAACTGGAAGTATTGTATGGGCGAGTGGACATCCAAGAACAAAGTGAGATTATTTCGCAAGTTTTGGACCTGATTTCAAGAAACGGAATTTTCTGAAATTTGGCATGTCCCGACTATTATGAGAACTAAATTGGATAGCAACTAGGTTGCGATTTTTAATTTTGGAACTTTTCGGAACAAAAAACCATGAAAAAAGTCCGTTTTTTTTTTCAGTATGGTTCCTCAGAAGCCTGCTTACGTCCATAGACTAGGTTGATTTATATATAAATATTTAAAAATTTTAGACCGAAGACTAGACTTTAGTTTGTCTAGTCCATGGACTAATGTCAAGGGTTTCTATTCTATGACATTGCAGTGTATACCACGAAGATTTGGGTTTTTGAGGTTACGAAATTGACATCCACTAAAAATTCTCATTTTTTCAGCTATAACTGCGCATCCCTTCAAACCATGACAAACTTGATTCAAAGTGAAAAGTGAGTTACTGTTTTCAACATGTTCTAGTTGATCCCATATCTTTTTCCAGTTGCTCCATGACATCGACATGTTCAAATACCTATTGTCCATCGATGATTCTTTGTGGAAAGTTGATTCAATGACCTGGATTTTGATAAATGAAAAAAAGTTACATTTAAAGTAGGACTGCGAGATATTTGCACGTTTCCTTCACTCTAAAGTATATGTTCACCTTATATATGTCCCGTCGAGCAAAAAAATCAAAAAATTTCGCACAGGAAACAGGTCTAGAAAGGATATTTTGCTTGTGTTGCTTGATGGGGCATGTGTGCTCTATTGAACACGCGGGGGAAGTGGAAAATTCATTTTTTATTTTTTTTTCTCTGACGGAAATGCGCGTCAACTTAGGTGTTTGTGTGCACTTTTCAACAGACGCTTACAGACCGCTGTTTTCAATTATTTCGCAGTCCACCTTTAAGAGAAAAACCGTTTATCAAAAATGTACAAAAATATTCAAGTATCACTAAAAAGTTCACATTTGCGAGCTATCATCCCCAATGATTGGAAAATATTGTTCATCGCGTGTTTCGGACCTCGAGAACTGATTGGCCACCACAAAACATCGTCGATGTCGTTGTTGACTGTGTCGATACCCATACAATATATACATTAGACATCCTGCAAGTTCAGATTTTTCTAAATACTTTTGAAAAAAAAAAGAAAAAGAGTTGAACTCACCAATCATCATAATCACCCCAATATGCTTGGCTGTTCCAATTGGCGCGGAGCCAAATAGCGAAATAGTGAGCAAGAAGAGAGAGACGAGAGAGACGAAGGGGAATAGAGGCACACGTGATGTTCGTTTGTGAAGATAGTCGTTGGTTTGAAGTTTGCAGATTGAGATGCCGACGAGGCAGATGACGATGAAGAATACTGTGCAGAAGGTGTAGGATGTCATGGTCTGAAAAATAATCGACTTTTTAGAGTTCTAGGGGTTTTAGGATATGGAACAGATTCTAGCTTTTCTAGGTTATAGGAGAGATTCTGAAGATTCTAGGTCAGGAGTCAGACTTTTAGATTTCTAGTACAAGAGCTATGTTTTAGTATTTTCAGACCGTGAACTGAATTTTGACAGGGGTTTTCAGGTCATAGGCTAGATTCTAGGCTACCTAGGGTATATACAAAATTTCAGGTACATCTAGGCAAAGAACTAGATTCTAGAATATCTAAGATCTGGACCTGATTATAGTCTTTTTTGAGATTTAGACCAGATTTTAGAGTTCCTAAAGTATGGACTAGATTTAAGATTTCATAGGTCATAAACAGAGTTCTAGGAGTTTTAGACCATTAGTGAGATTCTAGGATCTATAAGATCTGGACCAGATTCTAGGGTTTCAAAAATTCTGAGTACTTCTAGGCTATCAACTAGACATGAGGATTTTCAATTCATACACCAGTTCCAAGGCTTTTAAGGCCATGAACTAGATTCTTGAATTTTTAAAATCTGAGCCAGATTTTTGGGTTCCTAAGATATGGACTAGATTCTGGATTTCATAGGTCCAGATGCTTTTTTTGAATATATACAACATTTTGAGTTATTCAGACCAAAACCCTCGATTTTCGGGTTTTTAGGCCATATACCAGTTTCTTGAGCTTATAGGTAATGGACTAGATTCAAGAATTTTAAAGGTCCGGACCAGATTCTAGGATTCATAAGTCATGACTCGAATACCTGGATTTTTCGACAATGGTCCAGATTCTAGGCTTTCTAGGATATATACAAACTTTTTGAGTTATTAAGGTCATAACCCTAGATCCTATGGTTTTTAGGGTAATTACTCAATTCTAGTTTATTTAGGCCATTACCTTAGATCCTAGGCTTTCTAGGCCATATATCAATTTCTAGAGTATAAAGACTATAGACTAGATTCTAGCATTTTTAGGATCTGCGCCAAATTTTAGGGTTCCAAGGCTATGGACTCGAACGACACAAGTGACTACAAAATTTTGAAAATCAAAAAATCAAACATTGATTTTCGGCCAATAATTTAAGACTTTGAAAACTTTTTTTTTACCCTCCACAAAACCCCCAAAAATACCCTACCTGATCTGAAGTGGCAAAACATCGAACATAAATGGATCCCAACGCGGTGCTACCCAGGTACAGTACCAACAACAGCCTTGATTTGTTGAAGGTGGCACTCGACACCATCAAAGTGGGCGTGGCCGCTCTCGGTGTGTTCGACGAGAAAAATGGAACCTCCTGCTCATCGGAGCCAAACAAATGGATATCGTCGGATGTCTGATCTTCATCATCATCATCCCCTCGATGCACACATTGTTCAGCTATACAATTATGCGGTTGAGGTGACGGAATTGCGTGATATTGTGACACAGATTTGGGCACGAAATTTTGACGCTCCAGTTTTTTCTGCAGTCTGTCAGTCTCCATTTTTGTAGCTTTCAAGTAAAGAAACGCCGTGGTGTCAAACGTCGAGCGACTCACTGTTGATTCATCATCGGATCTGAAAAAAATGGAGCATTTTTGTGAGCATCGAAAGAGCAATTTTGTACCTCACACTTTCTTCGATCGATACTCCATCATCAATCCTCACTCGGATACGTTTTTTACCTATTGATTTGTAGTTGCTGGTCTCTTCGGGGATACCAATTGGCTCAGGTAGAAAATGTTGGAAATATGTGAGCACAATCTGGAAAAGATGAGTTTAAGAATTCTGAATCCTGAAACCGAGCTCACAAGATTCTGATTTTCATGATTTGAGTACATATTCTTGAGCTATGAATCCTGGTCACTGAACAAAGAATCCATAGTTTCAGAATCCAAATAAATGGATCTCTGATTTCAAAATTGCAAACTTAAACATTGAGAACTGTTTTTAGTCTTGATTTCTGAATTTCGGAATTGAATTTCTGAATCATGAGTATTCTGAGAAATGAGCCCAGATTTCAAATCCTGAACCCTGAATGATGATTTATGTATCCTGCATTCTGAATCCAGGGAACTCTATTTTTTGACTTCTAAAATATAAGCCTTAAAAATTCTGAATTCAAATCTATGGACCGGATCTAGCACAAACTACAGTACCCCACACCTACCGTAATAATGAGCTTAATCGGAGCTGTAAATATCACAAAATCGGTAAGAATCCTCGTCTGAATTACTGTAGCCGCCGAGACCAACATGGTGCACAAAATCACTGCGTAATACGGACTTTTTGTCGATTTATCCTTGGCGTATGGTAGCAGTTTGTCTGTAATACCGTATCCTACAGTAACCCGAGCATTTCTTACTGTACCTTGACACATTGTCGCAATAACCCTTGTCGCTGGCAAAAATGAAGCCAAAACTGCGCCGGAAAGTGCGCAAACCGAGCACACTGAGAGCATGTATCTGAAAATGGAACGGGTAACTTTGAGAGTACACATCTGGGCTCCCTGAAGCAACTAAAAAATCCCGCGCACCTCCCAGAAATCAAAAAAAAAAAAAAAACTAAAATGCTCAAACCACTCAATTTGCAACAAACCGCATTCGAATGAAGCCGTGCTCGTGATGAGACCTAAACTCATTGGTGTGATTGAGGATGGTGACGTCATTGGTGTGAATCATCGGGAATCGTTTGAGGGCTAGTCTCGTTGGTGGAGGTGACCTACAAATGTGCGCTCTACCGTACTCTAGTTAAAGACAGAGACACACACACACACAGATTCCCGATGGATGGACACCGACAAGAAGGTGAAAACGGAGGATATCTAGGCTTTTTTGAAGGCGCCTAACTCAAGACAAACATAGAAGAGGAAAAGAGAAATACATACAAATGTGGTGCACATGACATTGAACTTACCGCGCAGCTGGAATATTGAGCACTGTGAAGACTTCTGGGATCAAAATATTGTCATTGAGTTGAGCCACATTGGTGGATAGACTGGAAAGGATAGGGATTAAGCCTGGATTTCAATCTGGATAATACTTTAAATGGGTCTACAAAAGATCCCAGTTCGGTCTCTTGGACCACACTGAATTTCAGACTAGATCTGAAATGAGCTTTGAGTTGAGCTTAGACATTGGAAAAAAAGGGCCTGAACTAGATTTCGACTTAAATTAAGCCTAGACCTGTTTTTTGGTTCAGGGCAGAATTCAGAAGTTTGGAGCAAGACCTCAAGGTCTTGTATAGAGAAATCATAAATATGTGAGTCCTGAGCTCTGAATTTTGATTTTATTGTTTGAGCACAAAATTCTGAGCTCTAACAAGGCAATGATTTCAGAAAAATGTGGGGTTTTGCGGCGAGACATATATCATTTTGTAGATCTTGACACGGTGAAAACGAATCTGTTATCGATTTTTGCCGAGCACAATCTCTAATACGCAATTTTCAGCCTTGAAATTTAGACTGAAAATACAAAAAATGCTCGAAAAATCATCAAAAACTAATAAAAATGGGATGGTATACTCGAAATATTTTAATTCTGAAGTATGGATTTTGAATTTTGAAATCTAGACCATGAACACTTCTAAATTGGAAGTAAAATCCTGAATCCAGATCTACACAAAACTCCGAATTCTGATTTTTCAATTGTAGATGAGCTCTGATTCTGAAATCTTGGATCCCTGATGTTGAATTCCAAGGTCTAAATCTTCAATTTTCAATTCTGGAGATTTGAACTCTGAATAATGTATCCTAGACCCTGTTTGGAGTTCTGGATCCCGAGACTTCTAGGATTCTGAGTTATCAGAATCTGTGCTGTGGGATTCTGGAATAGTTCTGAACTTCGTGATTTTTGACTTCTGAAGCCTAGATTCCCGAAATTCTGAACGCTGCATTCTGAATCAAAGAATGTTTGTTCAGATTGTGATAAGACGGACAAGGTGAATCAACAAACTACAGTACTTTTTTGAGGAACTAACCTGAAAACCAGGGCTAACACGAAAAACACAATAGTCAACGAGACAACTAAGAAATTGAGGACTGATGTGATTCGCTTTCTTGGATTCTTGGTTTCCTCTAATAAACACGAAGTGCTCTCCACTCCTGTGTAACACGCTGTCAATGCACAAATCGCATACAGTACTCCTTGATATCCGAATCCAAAAAAATTGGCGGCCAGCCAATTATCAGGGTCTAGATGGAAAAATGCCACCAGCGAGCATGATGAGGCGATGAGGAGGGTGACGACGATGAGAGAGACGCAGATAGTGCCAACGACGCGGAGACTGCAGAGAAGCAGAGTGAACGTCATCAACGTGGCAATTAGGCATAGGTAGTCGAATTTTGGGTTGAGAATCTCGGAATCTTTGGAGAAATATTCGACGGTCAACGATTTTGCTGGTAAGCCTCTGAAGAGCATGTTCTGAAAACCAATGGATTCTTTGCCGAGCTCACAGAAAAACTCACAAAGTGCTCGGCCCATGCTCGACAAAACAGGGCGGCTTGGCCGATGTAATCAGCCAGACTGAACCAGGCAATGAGGAAGGCGGGCAGCTCGCCGAGCAAGGAATAGGCGAAATGATATTGGACGCAGTTTTTTGGCATTGCGCAGGAGAGTTCGGATTGGTGGTTGGCTGGAAACTTTGGGAACTTGGATGACTGAATTTTCGGGGTTCTAAACTCAAATTGGGAATTTCGATCATATTTTGGCTGATATTAGGTCACAGAGTTTCAAATACAGAACCTGGTCTTGGACTTAAATCTGAACTCAGTTATTTTCAGGCTCCGAGCATTGTCCATGAGCTTTAGGGCTATAATCCGCTGTTTTAAAGTAATCATAACACATCTGGAAGAGTCTAGTTTTGCTCACAAGGGTTTCGATGAGAAATATATCATTCGATAGATTTTTTGAACGCTGATCAACATCCTGTACTCAATTTTTGGTTAACGCAATTCTCGATGCGAGAATTTCAACTCCAAAGTTTCCAGCTAGAAAGTGATGAAACCTTTTTTTTTGAAAGCGATTTTGAGGGCCTAACTATAGGGTAATCAAGTATGAAAAGGAACACTGGAATATTCATTTTCTTCAAAAACCTCAAAATTACGCTGAAAATTTTAGAACCTGGAAATTCTTTTTGAAAAAAAATACAGAAAAACAGAATGAAAACAAGCCCACTTAATATGTTCACGTTTTTTATTATTATTTTTGTCTGTCAGTTTTTCATTTCTTTTTGTCGTTGAAGAAAAATTGTAAATTTTCTGAAACTGCTGTAAGTTTCCATTTTCATGCAAAACAAACTGTCTAGATATTTTCAGGACAAAAATTTACCCCTAGCATAGTATAACATCCCATTTTTGTAAGTTTTTGATGGTTTTTCGAGCATTTTTTGTATTTTCAGTGTACATTTCAAGGCTGAAAATTGTGTATTGAGGATTGCGTTTGGCAAAAACTGATAACGTATTCGTTTTCAGCGTGTCAAGTTCTACAAAATTATATATGTCTCGTTGAAAATCCTTACTTTTTCCTGTAACCTTTCCCATGTCAGACTTGAGATCAGAAGCAAACATCCACAACCCCCCAGTTTTCTCTTATGATCCTTTGAACTATGTATGTAGGTATCAAATTTCAGGGTTAGACATTTAAGGTCAAAACACAAAAATGTTCTTCGAATTTGTGGATACGATTTTGATCTCCATCATGTTCAAGAACCACAGTAACCCTCCAAAGTACAGTATACCTAGTCTGAACTAACATCAAACGTTTCAAGATTAGGCTAGTTTTTTGAGAGTTACTGTAGATCGTCAAAAATATGACTAACCTGCTAAGAAAACCGCCAAAAACGTGAAAATCAAGGCGAATACTGTAGATGGTCCAGCGAGTTGTGTTAATGATAATGGTAGAATGATGAAGAGCATCAAAGAGATGCTCTTAATTCCAGCTGCAAAGAAAATCGACAGTACACCAAGACTACTGTAGCAGTTCTGACTTACCCAACGACAAAACCAGGGGAATTCCCAACCTTCGGACCCACTCCGAATGCCTTAGAAATTGCTCATCAACCGCCCGTTTTCGAAACATTGTTGCCAACATTTCTGCAAATTTTCAGCGATTTTTTCAGCTAAGAGTTTTCCACCCAAAATCAGAAGCAAAAAAAAAAAACGTATTTTCTCACACATTTTTTCTAGTTGAAGTACCTCGAAAAAGTAATGTTTTTTGTTATAGCACAGGGTGAGAAAAAAAATATAAAAATAACAATTTTTTCTCTTCGCTCTCATGCAAAAATATGAAAAATCGCTGAAATATGATACAATTTGCGCAAGGCAGAGCACTTCAACTCAAATTTCAAAAAAAAAAAAACGTTGTGCCAGGATTGCGCAAAACAATTAGGCCCCGCCCCTTTTTTTCTTGCTCAAAAAGCTGTAAAGTTTCTCCCCCATGGGACCTCGAAGAAGACAATATGTCGATTTTTGGCGTGTTTTCTTTGAAAAATCTCTTGGGACTGGGTTTTGTCGCCCAGAAAAGACGAAAATTTTGGTTGTTCCTTAGAAGCAAGAAAAAATTCGGAATTTTTCCGCCCCAAAAAAGTAGTAGTTTTTTTTTTGGGAGAATAGGAGGAGGGGATGCTAATGTGATTTGGGCGCGAGTTTTTTTTTTTTTTTTNTTTTTGAAGATTTTTGGGATTTTGAGTAAGTGCGTTTTTGTTGAATGTCGGAGAGCTGTTTTTTCAGTCGAAAAAGGTCGGATGAGAAAAAATTTAACAAAAATCTCAAAAAGAATCACGCTCAATTTCAATGAACTAAGGATGTTTTGTCAACAAAAAGAACAAGCTCAAAAAATAGACCCGATTAGGCCAAAATGAGCACAAGAACACGAGCCAAACTCGGATATTAACGCCACCAATCCTATGTTCTTGAGGAATTGATGAAAATCTGATAAAAGTGAGCCCAATTTCTGAGAAAATTACTTCAAGTTCAATAAAATAAGATTAAAGTTCATTGAAATTAGGCTCAAGTCCAATGAAATCAGGCCCAAATCAGATAAAATCGGGCTCACCTCCGATATGAATGTACCTAAATTCAATGAATCTAAGTCCAACTCAGATGAAATCAGGTTCAAGTTCAATAATCTCGGGTTCACGCCGAAAATAATGGACCCAAGTTCAATAAATGTAGGCTCAGGTCCAATAAAATCATGCCCAATTAAGATAAAAGCAGGCTCAAGTTCGATAAATTTAGGCTCAAAGCATATGAAATCAGGCCCAAATCAGATAGAATAGATACATGTCCGAGGCAAATAAATCAGGCTCAACTCCAAACTAAACATAGGCCCATTTCAGATAGAATCAGGTCCGAACACAATCCAAATCATCCTCAACTCCAATAAAATCGGGCTCACGTCTGATGAAAATGTACCCAGCTTCAATAAAATGTTCTCGGAGACCATAAAAATCGGCTCGGGTTAGATTGAAACGGGCTCAAAACCTAGTCCCATAGAAATTTGCCCAAATCCACAAAAAATCGGGCTCAAATCCGATTGAAAGGCGCCAAAGACCAGGTCAGTAAAAAAAAAGAAGACCAAAATGGGCCTACGTTTTATTAAAACAGGTTGAATTTTGGAACAAGACCTGATAATGTAATGGACTCGGCAAAGTTGGGTGCAGCTCAAATAAAATCGGGCCAAAATCCAAGAAAATAGACCAAAGTCACATATAAACAAGTCTAAATCCACTAAACTCGGGCCCGATTGAGAGAGAGTTCAACTTCACCTTCCTACAAATTTCCTTTTGATTTCGAAATTTTGGTGAGCCAAAAATGGCTCACCAGGTTTTTTGAGCCAGATTTTGAGCTTTTCAACATCAAAAGAGAAAAAAATGTTTTTTTTTTCATAATAATGGAAAAATGAGAAAAGAAGAAGAAAGAAGAAAGAAATAATACATGTCATATAAAAATCTGACATGAAATTAATATGTTCGTCGTTGCTCCCCTCTTTGTTCCGCGCGCGCGGAGCAACAAGGGATGAATTCAATTTTTCATGCTCCAAAAGTTCAGAGCCCTAGGGATTGTGAAGAGAGATTCCAGAATCTACAAAAATCTTCCTCCAGGGCAGACAGATTCAACAAAAAAAAAACAAAAAAGCTCTCAAAAAAAATAAAAGGATTTTTTTTGAGAACATCATATAAGGCTTCTTCAATTAGCTAAGTTCATCAAAAAAACAAATTTTCTCCAATTCGGCCTCGATATCCTGACCCTACGCCCCATAAAACTTCGCAAAACTAACAATGAAAGTTGTGACCCGCAAGGTCAAGGGATCGAGCCCGCCACCAACATTTGTTTTTTTTTTCTTCAAAATTTACAACAAAACACAAAAAGAAAAAAGTAGAAGACGAGGAGAAGCAAGGAAAAAAAAAAGTTGGAAAGTGGTAAATTGAATCACTGACTGGCTCAATGGTTGATCTAATTTGGGCGACGGGGGCAAAAAACGTTTTTTTTTATTTCTCGCGTGCGCGACATGAAAAAATGCGAATTTTAAAATCAAAAAGCTTTTGGCTCATCAAAAAAAGCCCATTTATTTTCCAATTTTTTATGGAGAAAAAAGAAAAATTAGATTTTTTTTGTACGTTTATTAGGAAAACAACTGGGAAATTTGACGTTTCTAAGGGAAGCGAAAAAAAATTGAGAATTTTTGAGCAGGTGAAAATGAGTTTTTAAAAATGAACTAGGAAGTTTTATAGTCTCCGCCCACAAAACCGTGCCGATATTTAATTTTGAGTTTTCATCATTTTATTTTGAGGTGTTTATGAGTGACTTTAAATAGGCCCCGCCCCAAAAACCGCGCCAGAAATATGTTTCGAGACTTCGTAGTGATGTTCAGACAAACTCCGCCCACAAAACCATGCCAGACATACATTTTTGAAGCTCATCAAACCAGGTGGTTGAACTCTTCATCTATCTCTTCATACATAGCTCAAAACATCAACTCCGCCCACAAAACCATGCCGCACTTTATATTTTCTGAAGATGTTCAAATAAGCTCCGCCCATAACACCATGCCGGGTTGCGATTTTAAGGTTCTATCATCATTTTGACCTTTTGGAGTTATTTTTGAATATGCTCCGCCCCAAAAATCGTACCAGAAATGCATTTTGGGACTTCCTAGTGATGTTCAGACAAGCTCCGCCCACAAAACCATGCCGCGCTATATATTCCCAGAAGATGATCAAATAAGCCCCGCCCACAACACTACGCCGGTTTGCGATTTTGAGTTCTCATCATCTGTTTTTTTGATTTTTTGGAGTTATTTTTGAACATTCCCCGCCCCAAAACTCGTGCCAGAAATGTGTTTTAGGACTCCTAATGACGTGCTGTCAAACTCCGCCCACAAAATCATGCCGCATTATGTTTAGAAGGTGTTCGAACATGCTCCGCCCATAAAACAATGCCGTTCTGCAATTTAAAAAATGTATCATCAAAATTTTTCTAGCCCCAAAAACTATGCCAGAAATAAAACGAAAAATCCGAAAATTACATATTTTGTGGACCATCCAAAAGCTGTAACCTAATATTGTTTAGACAAGCCCCGCCCATAAAACCGTGCCAGGTATATTTTTTCGTAAGCAAAACTAGACGATTTCCTTTACTTCCGAGCGTCATCTATTCTCCAAACATAAACTCCGCCCACAAAACTATGCCGGGTTAAAATTGTTATCATCTGAAATATATTTCGAGAACAATCCAGAAGCTGCTCAAACACTCCGCCCACAAAACCGTGCCAGGTTCATTTTTCTGAGTTTTACCTACTTTGCACAACCGGACTGTGATGCTCTTTTCAAGCTCCCTTCATATCTCAAACCGTTAACTCCGCCCACAAAACCATGCCGCACTCTATTTCCTCTCGATCCCCAAATTTTGCCCCCCAATAATTCTCGACTAATTGTTTTCCATTTTCCCAATGTCCACAAAATGATTTTTTTTTCTTTATCATCGTTTCTCATTTTTTGTCCCTTTCTTCTTCTTCATTTTTGCGTTCGTTAGCAAGTTTTCCGTCGTCCAGGTATTCACTCCTAAACTGTTTCTTTTCGCCCCATCCATCTCTGATCTCTCTCATGACGACACACTCTCTCGCCACCACTGTAGAAAGAGATGGATAATGTTGTTGATGATGATGATGATGATGATGATGATGGAACGAGAAATGAGACGAGACAATCGTTTTCCTGAATACTTTTTTATTCTGCTGCTTCGCCACGCGCGGCGTAGTTTTGTGGGCGTGGCTTTGCAGTGGGCGTGGTCACTTGAGATTTTTGAGATCTATTCTATGTTTGTCTGAAAATAAGTTAAAAATCTTAACCGATTTTGTTACAACGGGCCGACCACACCCAATTAACCTACACTGGCGCCATTTGAGAAAAGAGATCAGCAGTTGTTAATTGTGTTATCCATCATGCTGGGAAATGAGAGAATAATGTTTAAAAAAAACGGCATGATCAAATGAATAAAGTCAATGTTTGATGATGATGAGGACGATAACAAAATGTAGATAAAGCATGAGAAGATCATCTGACTAGTGGTGTTTGAGACTTTCTATGTCTGGAGATATTGTGGGCTCAAAAGAGCAGGATTTTGTACAGAAGGAACTATGATATGGGCCTGACTTGGTAAATTTATTGAAAAAGCACATTTCGCTTGTTCGCACCAGATTCTGAGCAACGAGGTTTTCGGAGAAGATTTTGAGAATTTGAAAATGGAAAGGGGATTTTTGACGTCGAAATAAACAAATTTGTTTAAAAATTCGGTTCGTAAAAACGAGAACATTGAAAAAAACTAGACCTGAAGAAAAACTAGGCTCGTTAAAAATATAGGCTTGTAAATAAACCAGGCCTGTCAAAAAACTAGGCTTGTACAAATACATATCGTAGTGAAAATCAGACCTGTGAACAAATTAGGCTGGTAAAAAAACTAACCAGGTTAACAGAATTAGGCTTGGTAAAAATCTAGGCTTGTCAAAAAAACAAGGCATGTAAAAACCTAGGATTTAAAAAAAGCGTAGTAAAAATCAGGCTTTTAAACAAATCAGGCTGGTGAAAAAATAAGGTCTGTAAAAATTCTAGGCTTGTAAAAAAACTAGACTTGTGAGAAAACTAGGCCTGTAAAAAAGTTAGGCTTGAATGGAAACTAGGCTCGTCAGAAAAAAACTAGACCTGTAAATGAGCTAGGCTTGTAAAAAAACTAGGCCTGTGAAAAAATAGGCCTGTAAAAATTCTAGGCTTGTAAAAAACATTAGGCTTGAATAGAAACTAGGCTTGTAAAATGAATAGGCCTGTCCAAAAAAAACTAGACCTGTAAAAATTATAGGTTTGGTAACAATCTAGACTTTTAAAAGTTTTAGGCTTGGTAAAAATCTAGGCTTGTAGGAAAATTAGGCCTGTAAGAAAACTCAGTTTGTAAGAAAGCTAGGTTTGTTAACAACCTAGGCTTGTAAGAAAGCTAGACCTGTAAAATATAGGCCTGTAAAAAAATCACGTCTGTAAAAAACTACTCGGGGAAAAATCGGCAAGCTTGCGACAGTTTGTCGCAAACTTGCGGCAATTTGTCGCAAACTTGCGACAATTTGTCGCAAACTTGCGACATTCGGCTGTCGCAAGGCTTGCGGTGTTCTTGCGCCAATAGTCGCAAGCTTTGCGACATCTAGCAGCAAAACTACTGCACGGCTTGCGACACCCTTGCGCCAGAAAAAATGTGCCGCAAGCTTGCGACAAGGGAAAAGCCTTGCGACACGCTTGCCGTTTTTTCCCCGAGTAGGCTGTTGAAAAAACAAGAAACTTTGAAATTTCATTGTCATCTAGATCACTTTTCAAATATCTACACCTGTAACCCTGCACATCAAACTCAGTGTATCTAGACTACAGTATCATGTGTCCAACACCCAACTACATACATATTTTCCCACATATATTTCATTCGCATATGAATATTAATAACCATAATAAGCATCCAATTATCACTTCTCCTTTTCATCTCTTTTTTTCTGCTATCTATCTATGCATCCCATTTTCCAACCAACACAAAAAAAAAGTTTTAACAATAAAAAGTGGGCGGGGCTTGGGCGTGCGCGCGCGCAGAATCCGCGCACTCTCCACCGCATCGCACACTATTTCGTGGCGAGCAAAAAATTGAGGGCGCGACGATAAAAGCTGCGCAATCCGCTGAGGATTTCAGACAAAACCTTCAGCTTCTTCTTCTTCATTTTTCTTGTGGACTTTTTTTTATTTTTTGGAGATTTTTTTGAGCCTAAGGATATAGTTAGATTTTTTGCAGTATGAGCCAAGAAAAGTTAAAGTTCGAAGAAGTCGAGTCGGTGAAAAAGTTCGCCTTTTTCGGTGAGTTTTTAAGGGGACTTTTGGGAGCTCTTTGAGCAGCTTGTAACTTTGCTAAAATTTTCTAGGCGTTGCGGTTTCGACCATCGCCACTTTGACCGCTATCGTTGCGGTTCCAATGCTTTGCATGTACATGCAAAATGTGCAATCCGGGCTCCAAGACGAGATCAACTTCTGTCGCACCCGATCCGATTCGCTCCGTGGTGAATACACCAAGCTTGACTCTTTCCGTAAGGCTGAGACTCGTGAGAAGCGTCAAACCTACCAATGTTGCTCTTGTGGAATTGGACCAGCTGGAGCCGTCGGAAACCCAGGACAAGATGGAGCACCAGGAAATGATGGACGACCAGGAGCTCCAGGAGCCCCAGGACCAGATGCTCCAAATGATCATGTTGTTCCAACACCAGCCGATTTCTGCTTTGAATGCCCGGTTGGACCAGCCGGAACTCCTGGAAACCCAGGACCAAAGGGACCACCAGGACAGCCAGGAGCACCAGGAGAGCAAGGACCAAACGGGCGACCAGGATCACCAGGAGCCCCAGGACCACAAGGACCACCAGGAGCACCAGGACAAGACGGACTTCCAGGACAACCAGGAGCTCCAGGACAAATCCGCACCGTCCCAGCACCACCAGGCGCACCAGGACAACCAGGAGAGCCAGGAACCCAAGGAGCTCCGGGAGAGGATGGACGTCCAGGAAACGCCGGACCACAAGGACCACCAGGACCACAAGGAGAGCCAGGACAAGACGGCGCGCCAGGAAACCCGGGAGCACCAGGAGAGCCGGGAGAGAACGGAAAGGACGGAGTCAAAGGAGGTTGCGACCATTGTCCAATTCCAAGAACCGCTCCAGGTTATTAAAATTCCATTTTCCACAATTCGTTATTTATTCCCCCAAACTTGTATCCTTTCACGGGCATGTCTATTATATATTTTGTTTTGTATAAATTTCAAAAACCATAAACATATTATTTGATTTCGAAACAAAAAAAAATGAAAAAATAGCTTCCCATGCCGGGAATCGAACCCGGGCCGCGTGGGTGAAAACCACGAATCCTAACCACTAGACCACATGGGAGGACAAGAGACACACTCGTTGATTGCCGTTTTATGTTTGCCCTCGCTAGGCATGCAAAAAAGAGAGGAGAAGAGAGAAGGGAGAGAAATTGACCTTGTGTTTTTTGTTCGAGAGAAGTACACACAATGAAAATGGGGTCAACATATAGTGAATGTGTTCTTTCTAGTGGAGCGAATTAGGATTGAATGGCTTAATTTAAAGTGGTGGATCGAGTAAGCGATTAGCGGCTGATCAAGACTAGACTAATTCCACAAGTACAATGATCACAATCATTTGAAGTGAACTTTCAAAATAGAGTGCGGTAGAGCGCACATGTTCACTTGCAATCTTGTAGTTCTAATGGACAAACGTAGCTGGCAATGTACCGAACAGAATTGAAAATTTTGACTAAAGATTTTTTTTTTAAATCAGATTTTGAAACAGTGAGTTTTGTAAAGCTCCTGGTGAATGAAGTGAGGGAATTTTTGTGTCTGAAACAGTTTTAGAGCATCTGAATAAGATTTCAGAGCCTCAAAATAAAAAAAGGTTATTCTGGAGAACAGTTGGAGTCTCTAGAGCTCGTAGAAAAAATTCTGAAGCTCACAAAATCAGTTTTGAAGCGTCTGGTTGGGATTCTAAATCTTGCAGGAAGAAGTACCTATATTTGGTTCTTGAGTTATAGAAACGGATTCTGGTGCGTCTGAAAATTCTGGAAAGAATTCTGAAGTTGTTATAGAAACTTTGAATCCAATAGAAAACACACAAAACATTCTGAAGCTTCTGATAAAGATTCTGAAGCTTCCAGAATCGTTCCAGAAGCTTCGAGAAAATTTCTGCGACATTTCGAGCTGATTTTCAAATATCGTGCTTCTGAAAAATATTCTGAAGGTTCAAAACTCGATTTTGAAGCTTCTAAGAAAATTCTGAAAATTTTGGATCCATTTCTGAATCTCCTGGAGCTTCTAGAAGGTTCTGAAATTCTTCATGGATCTCTTTACACCGTAAAAACCCACAAAAACCTTCTGAAGTTTCTAGTTAAAATTCTGGAATTTTCAGAATCGTCCCAGAAACTACAAGAAAAGTTCTGCGATATTTTGAACCGACCTTGAAACATAATGCTTCTGAAAAGAAACCTCTGGATCCTGTACACCACATAAATTCTTTTCTGAATCTAGAGTGGATTCTGATGCTTACAGAGAAGATTCTAAACCTTTTAGATGGAAATCTGAAGCTTCTTAAGAAAATTCTGTAGCTTCTAGAAATAATTATGAAAGAAGAGATTCTAAAGCTTCTAGAAGGGATTCTGAAGCTTTTAGAGAAGATTCCGGAGCTTCTAGAAGGGATTCTAAAAGAAGAAATTCTGAAGCTTCTAGATGGAATTCTGAAGCTCTTAGAGAAGATTCTGAACCTTCAAGAAGGGATTCTGAAAGAAGAAATTCTGAAGCTTCTAGAAGGGATTCTGAAGCTTCTAGAGAAGATTCCGGAGCTTCTAGAAGGGATTCTAAAAGAAGAAATTCTGAAGCTTCTAGATGGAATTCTGAAGCTCTTAGAGAAGATTCTGAACCTTCAAGAAGGGATTCTGAAAGAAGAAATTCTGAAGCTTCTAGAAGGGATTCTGAAGCTTCTAGAGAAGATTCCGGAGCTTCTAGAAGGGATTCTAAAAGAAGAAATTCTGAAGCTTCTAGATGGAATTCTGAAGCTCTTAAAGAAGATTCTGAACCTTCAAGAAGGGATTCTGAAAGAAGAGATTCTGAAGCTTCTAGATGGAATTCTGAAGCTCTTAAAGAAGATTCTGAACCTTCAAGAAGGGATTCTGAAAGAAGAGATTCTGAAGCTTCTAGAAGAGCCCCAGAGAGTGTTAAATTTCTCTGCGTCTCTTCATTTCCTATTCTCTCTAACTCGTTTTCAAATGATAAGAGATTGAAGATCATATGGAAATGAGAGACGCAGAGAAAACTAATTTTCTCTCCGCGTCTCTCAAAATCATCTTATCTCTAGATCATTCTATTATAGAACATTGAGAGACCACGTGGAAATGAGAGACGCAGAGAAGTTCGATTTTCTCTGCGCCTCTCAACATTATCTTATCTTTACTTCATTCTACTGTTGTTAGAGATCACATGGAAGTGAAAGACGCAGAGAAAATCCTGTAGATTACTGTACATAGCTTGTTGGTCAGCTTGCAAAAATGCATGTTTATCATTCAAATAGTAACACCTAAAGAACCCCATCAATAACAAAAATGTCAGAAAAATGATAAGAATCTTTTTTTTTTTTCCGAACCCATCTTCTTCTTCTTCCCTTTTCTACTATCCATGTATGTAAACGGTTTCACTTCCAGCCAATGCTGCGTCTCTTCATGTCGCACACTCTCTCGCCAATTCCAGACAAACAACGCCTTTTTTCAGGCTACTATGATATGGTAACTGGTATAAAAGTGTGACGGTTGGCGAGGAAGAATGAACATTTCCTGACTTTGAGAGAAAATGTCCGCTGAAAAGTTCAAGTTGGCGGAGGCTGAGGCGGTGAAGAAGTTCGCCTTTTTTGGTGAGTTTTTCCAATGTTGCGATTTTGGATTTTGGGGGTCCCAATAGGAATAACCCAGTGATGTTCTAGGCGTTGCGGTTTCGACCATCGCCACTTTGACTGCTATCATTGCTGTGCCAATGCTCTGCCTTCACATGCAAAACATCGCATCTGGATTTCAAGAAGAGCTTGTCTATTGTAAGGCCAAGAATGTGGATCTTCGTTCGGAGTTCTTCAAGCTAGACACTCTTCGCGCCGAGGCTCAGGATCGTGAGAAGCGTCAAGCTCCACAACTTTGTTGCTCTTGCGGAACCGGTGCTGCTGGAGCTCCAGGAGAACCAGGAAAGGACGGAGCTCCAGGAGATGATGGACGTCCGGGAGACGATGGTCAACCAGGTCGCGATTCGACATCGAACAACGAGCTTCCAACCGCTGATGACTTCTGCTTCGTCTGCCCAGCTGGACCACCAGGACCAGCCGGACCAGCCGGACCAAAGGGACCACCAGGACCACCAGGAGGTAGTGGAGAGGCTGGACCAGGAGGACGTGGCGGACCACGAGGACCACCAGGACCACGCGGAGCAGTTGGAGAGCCAGGACAAGACGGTGGACCAGGAAATCCGGGACAAGCCGGAACCGTCCGCACATTGCCATCGCCACCAGGACAACCGGGACAACCAGGAGAGCCGGGATCACCGGGAGAGTCGGGAGCCGACGGACGACCAGGACACCCAGGACGCGCCGGACCACCTGGAGCACCAGGAGACAATGGTGGACCGGGAGAAAGTGGCAAGGACGGCGAGGATGGAGCACCAGGAACTCCGGGAGCCCCAGGACCAAAGGGCGCTTGCGATCATTGTCCACCACCAAGAACCGCACCAGGATATTAGGTTTTTCTTTGCTTTTCAGTGTGAAATTAATGAAGGTTTTCGAAAGGTTTTTGTTTGTCTTGATCTTCAGGTATCGGATATCAGAAAAAAGCTTGAATTTCTAGAATTTTCAGATTTTTGATTCCTATAAATGTCTTCATAGTGTCTTATAGAAGCTCTAGAATGTTCCCAAAAGCTTCAATTCTGTTTTAAAAGCTCCTGTTCTTCAAAATCTTCTCAAGAATTTTCTAAATCTCTCCTAGAAGCTTCAGAATCGTTTCTGAAAGTTTCATAGCTTCAGAATCTACTCCGGAAGATTCAGAATCTGATCTAGAAGCTCCAGAGTTCTATCTTGAAGCTTCAGAAAAATTGGGTTGTTTACAGGATTCAGAGTTCGAATAGAAGCTTCAGGAAAATCTCAAAAAGCTCCTGAATCTTTTTCAGAAGCTCGAGAAGTTCAGAACCCTATCTAGAAATTTTAGGATCTTTTTCAGATATTTCAAAATCTCTTCTAGAAGCTTCAGAACATTTTCAAAGGTTTCACAAAATCTTCTAGAAGCTTCAGAATCACTTCTACAATCTTTTGAATTCTAGAGCTTCAGAGTTTTCTAGAAACTTCTGAATCTTTTCTAGAAGCTCCATACTTCTTTTAACAAGCTTCTAAATACTTTAAAACTTCAGAACCACCATTTCTAGATGCTTCTGAATCCCTTCTGAAAACTATAAGTTCGAGAATCCCATCTAAAATCTTTAGAATCTGTTCTAAAGGTTCATAATTTTTTCTAAAAGCTTCAGAATCTTTCCTAAAGGGTTCAGAATCCAGCCTAGATATTTCAGAATCCCTTCTGAAAGCTTCAGAATGTCTTCTTGAAGCTTTAGAATTGTTTCTAGAAGGCTCTGAATCTTTTTTAGAAGCTTCAACGTTTTCTCTAGAAACTTCAGAATCTCTTCTAAAAGTTTCAATTTTTTAGAAGCTTTAGAATCCTTCCTAAACCCTCCAGAATCCCATCTAAAATCTTCAGAATCTCTTCTGGAAGCTGCAGAATTTTTTTCTGGAAGCTTCAGAATCTCTCATATAGGCTCCATATTCCCTTCTAAAAGCTCCAGAATCTCTTACAGAAGCTTCACAGAAATTTTTAGCAGCTTCTGAACTTCTTTCATCAATATGTGAATCATCGCCTCTAAAGGCTTCAGAATCCCGTCTTAAAATTTCATAATCCCCTTAAAATCTTTAGAATCCCATTCCGAAGCTTCAGAATCTCTTCTAAAAGCTTTAGAATCCTCTCTAGAAGCTCCAGAATCTCTTCCAGAAGCTTCACAGAAACTTAAAGAAGCTTCTAAATCTCTTTCATCAGTGTGGGAAGCATCCTCTCTAAAAGCTTCAGAATCCCATTTGAAAGCTTCAGAATTTTCTCTTAAAGCTTCATAATCTCTTCTAGAAGCTTCAGAATCTCTTCTAAAAGCTGTAGAATCCTCTCTAGAAGCTCCAGAATCTCTTCCAGAAGCTTCACAGAAACTTAAAGAAGCTTCTAAATCTCTTTTATCAGTGTGGGAAGCATCCTCTCTAAAAGCTTCAGAATCCCATTTGAAAGCTTCAGAATTTTCTCTTAAACCTTCATAATCTCTTCTAGAAGCTTCAGAATCCTCTTCCAGAAGCTTCACAAACACCTCAACTATGTATCGATGAAAATTCCTCACTCAACGCCAAACCCAACAATAAATTCCTCAGCCTCATCATAACCGGCATTCCATTGATAAGCGACGTAGCGCGGCGTACTGCGCAGGAAGAAAAAACCGAAAAAAAAAACCTTTTTCCCATCTTCAACACATCGGATAATACACAGTTTTTAGCGCGCGGACGACAACGACGAAGGAAGCCATCGATTTTGATCACTGAACCTCTATGGCAAAAAAAAAAAAAAAGATGAAGATCAACATTGCTGCCGTATATGTGTACATAAATCTGATTAGAAGTGAATGTGGCAATAAAAAACGGTGTTTTTTTGGGGGGCTAGAACAGAAGATCAGAAAAAGGTTCCAAAGAGAGTCAGAGACGCAGAGACAAAGTTCAAGGAAGTAATTTAGTGGAACCCGATTGAAAATAATTGTGTTGTGATCAGATAGGAGAAACCATTTCTGGAAAAATTGATAGTTTCAGTGAAAGTTTTGGGGTTTTCCAGACAATTTGACGGAAAATTACAGTTTTTTAACCAAAAACTTGTGGAAGTTGAAGAATTCACGTGGTTCCAGAAGTCTTGCAGAATTTCACATTTCTGAAGATTTTTCCAAGACTTCAGAAGCATTCAGAAGTTTTCAGAATCTCTCAAAAACTTCAGCATCTCTGAAATTATGTTCACAATCTTTCAGAAGCCGCATACAGTCTGAAAATGACTTCTGAATTTGTTACAAGGCTTCAGTAGATTTCAGGATATTCCAAGATATCTCAAAAATTCTCCAGAAATCTTCAGAATCGTTCAGAAGGCTCTAGAATCTCTGGAAAATTTCTTAGAATATTACAGAATTTCTCAAAAACTCTCCAATTTACCCAGAAGCCTTCAGAAAATCTGAAAATGCTATCAGAATCAATATATAATTCCAGAATTGTTCAGCACTCAAGCACTTTTGGAAAAAAAAAGTTTCAGAAATTTTCCGAACCTACCAGACGCCTCAGGCATCAACAAAAATTTCAAACTCCTTCGAAACAATCGAGAATCCCTGTTTAAAAAGTTTTAGAATCGCTCAAAAATGATCCAGACTAACCAGACGTCTTCAGAATCTTCTGAAAGACTCCAGAAATCTAAACTGCTTCAAATCAAATCCACAAATGTTTAAAATCATCAATAAATGTTCATTGCTTTTCAAAAATATTCAGAATTGCAGTTTTTTCAGAAAATAGTCCCTAGTTTCTCAGAAGCTCAGAAGCCTTCAGAAGTTTTCAGAATCAATGGAAATATTTCAGAATTCTACAGAAACCTTTGAAACTTCAAAGTATTCATAAAATAAATTAGAAGTTTTCAGTTTCTCCAAGGACTCTACATAATCCTTAAAAACCCTCAAAGGTATCAGATTAGAACCTAGCTCAGAAGCTTCCTGAAGTTTCCAGAATCTCCTCACCTTCTGAGCTTAACCACATAATTTATCATCTCCTCTCTCTCTCCCTCTTTTCCCAGCTAATGATAAGCTTCGCCGCGCGCGTCATCATCAGCGGCGGCGAAAAAAAAACTGGCAAGCTTCTTTCTCCTTCTCTCTCCCTGTTCATGTCTGGGGTGGGGCCGAGAACAACAAAAAGCGAATACCTGTGGGAGAAGAACGCGCCCACCCACCCCGGTTCTCCCCTATAAAAGTTGATGACGATCCACCTTTATCTCACAGTTGAATCAGATCAACACAATGATTTACAACTTTTTTCAACATTTTTCCCCTTTTTTTTTTTAAATATTGAGTTATTTGAATTATTGCTTGATTTATAGTATTTATCTTCAGATGGCGGAGGAGAAGAGTAAACTCATCGAAGTGGAATCTGTCAAGAAATTCGCGTTCTTCGGTGAGTTCTAAATTTGGAACCTTCATTTTTCAACCCATGTTTTTTTTAGGAATCGCTGTTTCGACAGTGGCCACTTTGACCGCTATCGTTGCGGTTCCAATGCTTTGCATGTACATGCAAAATGTGCAATCCGGTCTTCAAGACGAGATCAACTTCTGTCGCACCCGATCCGATTCGCTCCGTGGTGAATACACCAAGCTTGACTCTTTCCGTAAGGCTGAGACTCGTGAGAAGCGTCAAACTTACCAATGTTGCTCTTGCGGAATTGGACCAGCTGGAGCCGTCGGAAACCCAGGACAAGATGGAGCACCAGGAAATGATGGACGACCAGGAGCTCCAGGAGCCCCAGGACCAGATGCTCCAAATGATCATGTTGTTCCAACCGCCGCTGACTTCTGCTTCGAATGCCCAGTCGGACCAGCCGGTCAACCAGGAAACCCAGGACCAAAGGGACCACCAGGACAACCAGGAGCTGTTGGAGAGCAAGGATCAAACGGTCGCCCAGGAACCCCAGGAGCCCCAGGACCACAAGGACCACCAGGAGCACCAGGACAAGACGGAACCCCAGGACAACCAGGAGCCCCAGGACAAGTGCGCACCGTCCCAGCCCCACCAGGTCAACCAGGACAACCAGGAGAGCCAGGAGCACAAGGACCACCAGGACCAGACGGACATCCAGGACAAGCCGGACCACAAGGACCACCAGGACCACAAGGAGAGCCAGGACAAGACGGCGCGCCAGGAAACCCGGGAGCACCAGGAGAGGCAGGAAACAACGGAAAGGACGGAGCCAAGGGATCGTGCGACCATTGTCCACCACCAAGAACCGCTCCAGGATATTAGATCCACTATTAGTGCTCAATCTAATATCTTCTCCCGCGTTACGAGTGACAATGATGACCACCATCTCAGATATTGTTGTCTTTTATTTATTCTTCGTTGTCTTTCATGTAAATAAAGATTGCTCATCTCAAAAAATTCCGGGTTTTTTCTCTTTCTGCACCAAAAACACCTTACCTACCTTTTTTTTCTTCCCAACAAAATCTCCGCGCACTTTCCAATAAATCAACAAATCAATCATCATATCCGTTTATAATTGTTGTTATCCAGTTTTCTTGTTTTTCTCCTTTTGCGTGCGCGAAATTGAAATTTTGTGTTCCGAAAAAAAAACTGGAAATTTTTCCAGTTTTTTCCCGCGAGACTTGTTGAATTAAAGGAACAAAATACATAAAATCTGTTAATATTTAGTTAAAAAATGACCATTCACAAGAACTTGGATAAATATGAGATGGGTGCTATATAGACTAATTATTCGTTTCAATATGAAACATGTGTACACACGAAAAATGGGGGACAATGTCCCTTTAAAACCTAATTAATAGACCGTAACAACACAGGGACTTTGGCCGGATGAGATGGAGAAGAGTCGAGGTCGAACGGTGAATGAGGGGGTGTCTAGGTCGAAGGTGTGCAGATTTTTGCCGCGCAGACCTCGTTCAATCATTTCGTTGATGATTTCGAGCGTCGATTTTTGCCACGTTTCGGGCATGTAGATTGAGAGGTAGATGAGACAGAGGGTTGAGGGCAGAATGAACAAGTAGATGAAGCATTGACTACCGTATCGCTGAAAAACATAGGAGCGGTTTTTAATGATTTTTATCGATTTTGGATGAACTTTGAACTATTTCTCACTAAAACATCATTCAATAACTCAACTTTTTTTTCAATTTCATCAGAAGTTATTACAATTTTCTAGCTTCTCTCAAAAAATTTTCCAGATATTCTGGAATCTTTTGAACGTTTTTGAGAATCGTCTGTGTTTCTGAAGGATTCTGTGAGGATTCTAGAAGTTTTCAAATAATAAGGTTGGCTTTCTGAAATTGTAGGGACTTTTTGAAATACTCAGATAACTGTTATTCGAGACAATTTTCAAATTTTCACCTGTTCAGTTGAAAATCCTCGAAATTTGAAGAACTTTTACAAGTTTCTGAATATTTATCAACGTTTTCATGACTTTCCAAATCAATTGCCCAAGATTCTGATTGTTCTGATAGTTTTTCAGAGATTCTGAAACCATTTGGACAATCGAGAAGTTTCAAAATGATAATGATATTCTAAAATCTTGCGGATATTTTTTGGTGTTCGAGATAACTTTTTGGTTTTTTTCTGGTAAAAACTCACCATGAAAAGCGGAATAGTGGCAAAATCCGTCAGCGCAATGAGCATGTTATGAATCGCAAAACACGCCGAAAATATCGTACATCGATGCCGTTGCGAGACCAATTCGGGCGCGACAAACCAACTCAGCGGCCCCAAAACCATTCCAAACGAGATACAATAGGCGACAAGTGAGAAGAGACACGCGAATTTCAACCATCCTCGATGCCCAGAATCTTCGCTAGCCAGTGATGAGAAGATGGCGAATGAAAGGAGCAAGATCTGAAATTGGTTGTAGTTTATTCTGGCACATTTGTTTTGTCTTACATTCGAAAGTACGCCAAAAGTCAGGATAAGAGCACGCCTGGGGAATCGATCGATAATGGAGGCGCCAAAAATTGAGGAAAGTGTGAGGACGATTTGCGCGATTGTAGAAACCCATTGAGCGACATCTCTGCAGAAAATTCATAGATTTTTCGGGTGTTTTAGTACTTTTTGTGAGGAGGTGTCGAACTAGAGACGTTCTATGCGTTTTTCTGATTTTTTGCAACCTATTTTCAAGTCTAGATAAGCTCCAGGTCGACAGTCAGTCAAACTACACTGCTCCACATAAGTTTAACCTCACCCCAAATTTTTTCAAAAAATCAAAAAATTTAATTTTTCATAAAAAGTTTGACTTGCTGAAATACGTCAAAGATGGATAAAAAATCATACCCGATATCAAATTTTGAGTCAATAAAACACAGGAAAAAATTTTCCAATTTTTTCGAAAAATAGGTGTTTTCATTTTCCACATAAGTTTAACCACACCTAGGAAAATATCTTGAAATCCTAATTTTTTGATGAGGTAAAATTGAGAATCGGTTGAAAATTGTGGAGAAAGCTTGTTTAGTTATAATCCAATTATTTTTGAGCAGGAAAAAATAGAAAAACTCTAAAAAACAGTGAATTACTGCACAAGTATCTTTTTGGTATACGATTCGGACTGAAAAATATTAAAAACCTGAAATTTCAGTGTCAGTTTTACCAAATCAGTTTCAATTTGTTAGTAGCATAATTCAATTTCGGAATAAAAAACTTTTGATCAAACAATCTCGATTTTCGACGACTTATTGATGATGGCTAGATGTTTTGAAAGTCTAACAGCGAAGATTTTTCATTTTTCCTGATTTGATGTTCATTCAAAAAGGAAATTCTGTGAGCACGCATATCCATTCACGTTTCTCTCTATTCATATCGCTTGACGAACTCGGTTTCGGATGTCCAGAAGTAAGAACGTCGGTTTTTAACCTTAATGACGTCTAGCCACCATCAAAAAATTGTCGAAAATGAAGAATTTTGGTTCAAAACATCTTTACTTGGAGTTTTATTTTTGTTACTAACAAATTGAAACTGATTTGGTAAAACTGACACTGAAATTTCAGGTTTTTAATATTTTTCAGCCCTAATCGTATACCAAAAAGATCCTTGTGCAGTAATTCACTGTTTTTTAGAATTTTTCTATTTTTTCCTGCTCAAAAATAATTGGATTATAACTAAACAAGCTTTCTCCACAATTTTCAATCGATTCTCAATTTTACCTCATCAAAAAATTAAGATTTCAAGATATTTTCCTAGGTGAGGTTAAACTTATGTGGAAAATGAAAACACCTATTTTTCGAAAAAATTGGAAAATTTTTTCCTGTGGTTTCTTGACTCAAAATTTGATGTTGGCTATGATTTTGTATCCATCTTTGACGTATTTCAGCAAGTCAAACTTTTTATGAAAAATTAAATTTTTTGATTTTTTGAAAAATTTTGGGGTGAGGTTAAACTTATGTGGAGCAGTGTATGTTGTTTGTTATCAACAAAGCAACGAAATATCACTTTTAAAAATTGTTTGTTATCAGAAAATGTGATTTCTGACGTAAGAAGCAGTTTTTTTTTTCATGTCCAAAGTATCACAACACGTGTTTTGTAGGAGAAAGTGTCCTCTGTGATATGATGTACTGATAACAGCATTTCGTAGAAATATTAGACAATTAAGAAATGAAGCTTTGTTGTTTTTGAAAGGATGATTTTATACATTAGGAGAGAATTTTCAAATAAGTTTAAAAATTCGTCTTATTCACATACATGTATATCTCTTTTCCGATCGCGTAACAGGTTTTTTTTTCGATTTTTCTGGTATTTTCTCAAAAATTTAAAACTTTGAGTTGGAGACTATTTTTTAAATTTACAAACGCAGCAAACGTGATCTATTGATGATGATGCAATTTTTGAAAGTTTTAATTTGAAAAAACTATGTTTCAGTAAAACTATGAGCACAAATTCAATATTTTGAAATTTCGATATACTCACATTGGAACTCCCGACTTGGCCAAGAAAAATGTGGAACTCTGAAGCATCGGATAAAACGACAACGTCAATGCCAATGTGGCCAGTGCCAATTTCATCGCCTGTCTCAAGTGCCATTTCGACACCAAATCCCAAAAACTCGACTCCTTCTGATCTCTTTCAGTCATCTTTTCCGCCTGATATTCGCTCAACAAATGGTAGTTGGAAACGTGGTCGCCTTGGAAGAATTGTAACGATCTCATCGCTCTATAGCTATCGCCTCTGGAATTTTTATTGATTTTTAGGGGGAAAATTGGGTGGAACTCACTTGACGATCATGAGGAATTTCGGGGTTTCTGGTAGATGCATAACAAATGCAAGTGAGAAGCAGAGCGGGATCAATGAGACGACTAACAATCCAGATAACGAGGAGCCCAATACAGATTTCATGCCAAGAATCATTCCAAGAACACACATGGTTCCATAACCAATTTCGCAAAGAAAAGAGGACATTCCACGAATTCCAATAGGCGACGTCTCTTGCACGTATAATAATAAACAGGCGTCGCCCAGCGGTGAGACAAGAGCAGTCAAAGATCTTCCAAGAATCAGGGTCCATGGAGTATACGTGACAACTGATACATATTGAATTATAGTGGCAATGATTGTCACGCAGACGCATATAATGTATCCAGCTCGCCTTCCGAAACGATCCGATATACTTGGTGTCATCAGCGCGCCGAAAATCTGCGCGACAAACCAGCAATTCAGTGTGGCCGATTGGATAAGTGCCACGGTATTCTCGTCATCCGAATAACCCCGTTTTTGCAGAGACGTTACGATGAAGCTTAAAAAACCACACATTTTTCTATTTTTCTCAAAGAAAACACTTACTTGTGTAGTTGTTCAACAGCGGTATTTACGGTCGAGTTGGTGAATCCGGATGGAAAATTGGTGATGCCTGACAAGACTGAATAAATAATGAAGAGGCGCACAGTTTGCCATCGATCCATCGCGTTGAAAAACTGACATTCTTTTCGAAAAAAAAAGTTTTTGAAGAAAAAAGAAAATAAAAAATAAAAATGCCGCTCGCCCTTTTTTGAGTCTTGCAGCGAACACACAAATTTCGCTATGCGTCTTTCGCCAAACCGTAATCTTAGTTTTTATTTTTATGCTTCTTTGACCTTCAAAAAACAAATAAACACCGAACAGCTGTTTGAAGATAGCCTATTGATTCAACAATTTTTCTACTCTCATTTTTTTGAACATTGATCGATGGAAACTTTCAGGAATTCTCTTATCAGTAAGACCTTATAATTAACTCTTATCAGTGACCTGATCCACGTTGTTTGAAGAGAAAATATCATATTGTGCCATTTTTGTTCAACGCGTCTGTCCAAAATGTTTCGTTGCTTCTTTTCTATTATTAAAAAAAAAAAAAAAACTTTCAATTTTTTAAAACTTTTTTAACGTAGCGTAAACGCGTAGTGTCGTTGTTCCAGGCCAAAAATGGGTAGACTCCATTGCCTTGCGCTGCTCCTTCTAGTGGCGCAAATCTCCGCCGATGCACCAGTATTTGACTGTTGGCCAGAGCCAAACGGAGCTTCCCAATCAGCCTGTGAAGCGCGTGGGTGCACCTGGAAACCAGATTCCACCAACAGAAATGTGCCATGGTGTATTTTCAAAAGCGGTGTTGGTTACAAGTTGGACTCACAAAGTGGTTCGACGTATAATTTGAGAAAAAATAGCGGACCAGCGAATCCGTGGGGTAGTGATTCATTGGAGATCAAATTGACGACGAAGACCTATGGAAATATTCTGAATGTCAAGATTGGACAAGACGGGCGGTAGGTTTGAAGAAGGGAGATTTGAGGGGGTTCGAAAAGGGATCTAAGCCCTAGCTCGGATTTTTTTCTTGTGTTTCAGACGAAAAAAATCAGAGTTACGGTACCTGAAACGAACATCCAAGCAGGCCCGAAATTCTCAATTTCTCAATTCTTTTTTTTTTGACAAAACTTATATCATTCGATAGATTTTTGAACGCTGATCAATATCCTGTAATCCATTTTTTTCGAGACCAGATTCGTGTTGCTGAAATTTCAGCTTCAAGGCGTTCAGCTAGAGAGTGAGAAACCCTGTATTAAAGCGAAAATAGGGCCTTAGTAAATGTAGGGTGATCAAGTGTGACTATTTTCATTTTCCGATTTTTTAATCGTAATGGAAAAAAAATGACAATTATTCTGAAACTTCTGGAATTCTTGAATTGAGTGAAATTTCGTTATCTTTGTGTTTTAATGAGCAAAAGTTATCATATAGTTAGGCTTGTAAAATAAAACGCCCGTTCGCTCGTTTGCCCGTTTGCCCGTTTGCCCGTTCGCCCGTTTGCCCGGTCATTTGTTCTAGACAAGTAATTAAGAAAAAAAAGAGAAAAGACAAACGTGCAAACGGGCGTTTAGAAAAACGGGCAAACGAGCGGCTGAAAATCCAGACTTAGGGATAGCGTTTTGCAAAAATTGATCAGCTTCCAATAATCAATCTAATGGATATAGGTGAACCGGAACGTACTTTAAAAAGTGTCCTTCTGGATATTCAGAATTCCAAAAACATTCGAAATCTTACTCAATTTTGAGTGTTTTCCAGCTACGAGCCACCAGTCAACTTCCCCAAAGACTACACCATCGAATCCTCCGCCGAAACCCTCACCTTCCAAACCACCTCAGCCAACGATGTCTTCTCCTTTGCAGTCGTCCGCGATAGCTCATATCGCAAAATCTTCGACACCTCCCTAGGTGGCCTTATCTTCTCCGATCAATTCATACAACTCGCCACCTATTTGCCTAGTGAGAATATGTATGGTTGGGGTGAGAACACCCACCAAAGCCTTCGCCACGATTTTACCAAATATTTGACATGGGCCATGCTCGCTCGTGATCAACCTCCCAACTCGGGAAGCTTGGATACTATGAATCTGTATGGAGTTCATCCATACTACATGGTCGTTGAGCCAGATGGTAAAGCTCACGGAGTCCTCATCGTCAACTCCAATGCTCAAGAAGTGACCACAGCTCCGGGACCTTCTATCATCTACCGTACCATTGGGGGTAACTTGGACATCTACTTCTTCCCAGGACCAACACCCGAACAAGTGACCCAACAATATTTGAAATTCATCGGACTTCCATTCCTCCCAGCTTACTGGGCTCTTGGCTACCAGCTCTCAAGATATGGATACACTGGCCTCGATGAAATGAAGACTAGAATTCAAGCTGTTCGCGATGCTGGAATTCCAATCGATATCGGAGTTGCTGACATTGACTACATGCAACGATACAAAGACTTCACTACCGGAGATGTGAGCAAGATTTTTTTCAGGTTGAGAAAAAAATAAAAAATGATTTTTTTTCTGTTCCAGAACTGGGCCGGATTTGGTGACTATATGAAGCAAATGCATGATGTTGGTATGAAGTTTATTTTGATTTTCGATCCAGCCATTCAAGCAGATTATGATTCTTTCCAAAGAGCATTGTCAGCGGTGAGTTTTTGAGCCCTGGCTGAAAATTTTCTGAAAATAATTCGTGTTGAAACTTCCTAGTTTCAAATTTAGAACTCGAATTATAAAAACACTTCACTTTTGTGCACACAAAATCGTAGCTCAAGCCCATGAAGTTCCACGTTTTCATATTTATCTTAGTTTTTCAGAAACATTTTTTTTGATCTCTGAAACAAATCCAAATTTTTGTATAGTTTGGAGCCGAATAGTTTCTTGGGTATACTGTAGATACAGAGTGTCAAACTGGGAACCCCTAGACCTCAAAATAGGCTTAGAACAGAGTTAAATGAGCCCAAACAAGTCCGACTTTGACATATTATTGTGGATATAGGAACCTGATATTTTTATCATCTACAGTACTCTTTTGGCTAAAATCAACAAAATACAGAACCCCAAGACAACATTTATTTAAATGGATAGTATGATGTGCAGGTTTCCTGAGATACTGTAGAATTGGGTCTACTAGAATAAGCTCGAAGTTTGTGGTTTCTGAAGCGAGCCTACAGTTCCAGAAATAGGCCGAACAACTTGGATAAGAACTAGAATTAGACCATTTCTGACCGACTTCAAAATTATACGTAAATCCAACTAGGAATATTTTTGGATTAAAATAGAACCAGGGGCTGGGCTGAAATAGGATCAGACCCGAAACTTTGGATAAGAACTAAAATTAGACCAGTTCTAACTTGAATCGATTTCGAAATTAGACCAGATTGACCAGATATGTATCAAAATAGGACCCAAACTAGACTCAAAAATAAACCATAATTAGACTGAAAATGAACTTGGCTAAGTATAAGGTAGAAAGAAAACTAGACATGATATGAACCAAAGCGGAACCACAACTAACTCAGATCCGACTTGACCCCCATGTATCTAAAATCAAACCAGATTTAATCTGGGCCAAAATTAGACCAGTCCTAAAATTAGGTACAATCAAAACTGGACCAGATATATTTTATGACTAGCTCGCAATTGGACCATATTCAAAATTAGTTCAAATCCAAGATGAAGTTTTCTCATCTCATCCCATATTTTTCAGAACGCCAAGTTCATCGAATGGGAATCTGAAGCTCAAGTCCAACGCGACATTCAAAACCTCTACCCAATGGCCAAAGACACCAAGATCATGCTCGGCGTCGTCTGGCCCGACAAACACGTCGGCTTCCCCGACTTCCTCGACTCCACCAACAACACCCAAACATGGTGGATCAACGAATTCGTCAAATATCAACAACAAATCCCGTTCGATGGTATTTGGATCGATATGAATGAACCGTCCAACTTCGGCACCAACGACCCCCATCCATGGTATTTCGATAGTGACGATCATCCAAACGCCGCGCCCCTTTTCTGCCCAACAAATGGATCAAATCTCTGGGAAATGCCACCCTACAAAACCCGGGCAGTTTGGCGATTCGGCGATGCCAGCAACAATCAATTCCTCTCTACCAACACCCTCTGTCTCACAGGTCTTCAGGACAACGGAGCACAACGCTTCTACAACACCAAGAACCTCTACGGTTTGAGTGAATCCATAGCAACCCAACAGGCGCTGTTCCAAGCTACCGGAAAGCGTGGAGCCGTCGTGAGCCGCTCCACATTCCCCTCATCCGGAAAATTCACTGGACATTGGCTCGGGGATAACACGGCGAGATGGGAGGATTTGCGAACCTCCGTGATTGGTGCGCAAGAGTTCAACCTTTTCGGTATCCCGTGAGTTCTTCTATTTTTTTGGTTAACAGTTTATTTTTTATTTGGGTTTTTTATTCACAAGAAAAATTCGGGGCACGCTGTTATATTACCATCGATTTTGGCATAGGGTGGACAAACAATAACCATCTCTCACAGAACCTATAAAAAATCTGGCTCACAAGAAAATTTTGTGAAAAATTCTGAAGTTTTCCGACGAGTCCTATATCAATCGATAGGTTTTCAGACGCTATCCTAGTTCAGAATTTTCAGCATCGAAATTTACACTGAAAATACAAAAAATGCTCGAAAAACCATCAAAAACTACCAAATATGGGATGGTATACTATACTATAGGGTAACTTTTTGTCCTGAAAATATCTGAAAAGTTTGTTTTGCATAAAAATGAAAAATTACAGCATTTTCAGAAAATTTGCATTTTTCTTATACGACAAAAAGAAGCGAAAAACTGACAGACAAAAATGATAATAAAACACGTGAAAATAGTACGTGAAATTATTATTTAAATACTTTTGAGCCCCATATTCATATCTTTTGTGTGAATTTTTGAAAATGCACACTTTCAACCAGATTGTGCTCAAAATGGAGCACATATGAAAAATGTCAAAAATATATGATGGTTGGTGTCAAACTGACCGGATGACTATCACAGTTCTCATGAAAAATAAGAAAAATGTCAAAAACTAATAGAATTATTATTATGACAATATTTCTGAATTTTAAAAATTTATAATAAAATCTGTATTTTCAACCCCAAGTTCATATGGTTTAGTTCCGTTTTCTGCGGTTTTTTTTAAAGAAAATAAGTATTCCAGGGTTGTTTTTCATACTTGATCACCCTATATTTAGGCTCTATAGAGCCCTCAAAAATACAAACTTTGAAACCAAAATATCAGAATTAGATATCGTGTTCTACAAAAATGAATATCATGAGATTGATCAGCGTTCAAAAACCTATTGAATGATATACTTCTCATCGAAAAACTCCTGATTTTTTCATAAATTAAACCCCCTTAAAATTGACCTACCGTAATCCCGGCGCACTTGACTTCAAAATTCAGAAAATAGTTCGAAAATGTGCCTGCATATACCACACCTTTTTTGATCTTGCAACTGAACAACCCCCCCCCCCTCCCTCAACACACCCACAAATAATTCGCAAATTTTCTCATGTCTCTTATCGTGTTAGACTAAAATAAACAAGGTAATTGGATTACTGTAGATTGCATACGTCAGAATCACTTTTCTTGTCTGATGAAAATGATGATGATAGTTTGAAATTCTTTGGATGGTTTTTTTTGGGTCATTTTTTTGGGGCGAAAAAGAAAAAGAGAGTATTGAGCTCATTTTCCAATTTTTGGGACATTTTTCGTTTTAGCAAATTACTCGGCTCATTTTGAGCTCACTTCCTATAATTTTGAGCCTGGATTACCAGTTTATGATAAATTGGACTCGAAAAGGATTTAAAAAAGGTATATAGCTTCTAATCTAGGGTTTTTAGTCACGAGCTAGATTTTGGGATTTTTAGGCCATGGGCTAGATTTTGGGTTTTCTAGCCCATGAAATAGATTTCAGGATTTCTAGGCCATAGAGTAGATTCTAGGCTTCCTAGGCCATGGACTAGATTCTTAGGATGTCTAGGCCACGGAATAGATTTTAGGATTTCTAGGTCATGGACTAGATCCTGGGATTTCTAGGCCATGGACTAAATTCTGGAATTTTTAGGCCATGGACTGGATTTTAGGATTTCTAGGCCATTGACTGGATTTCAGGGTTTCTAGACCATATACTAAATTCTAGGATTCCTAGGTCATGGACTAGATTCTGGGGTTTCTAGGCCATGAACTAGATTTTAGGATTTCTAGGCCATGGAGTAGATTCTGGGATTTTTAGGTCATGAGCTAGATTTAAGGCTTCCTAGGTCATGGACTAGATTTTGAGATTTTTAGGCCATGGACTGGATTTTAGGATTTCTAGGCCATTGATGGATTTCAGGGTTTCTAGGCCATATACTGAATTCTAGGATTCCTAGGTCATGGACTAAATTCTGGAATTTCTAGGCCATGAACTAGATTTTAGGATTTCTAGGCCATGGACTAGATTCTGGGATTTTTAGGTCATGGGCTAGATTTAAGGCTTCCTAGGTCATGGACTAGATTTTGAGATTTTTAGGCCATGGACTGGATTTTAGGATTTCTAGGCCATTGACTGGATTTCAGGGTTTCTAGGCCATATACTAAATTCTAGGATTCCTTGGTCATGGACTAGATTCTGGGGTTTCTAGGCCATGGACTGGATTTTAGGATTTCTAGGCCATGGAGTAGATTTTGGGATTTCTGGGCCATGGAGTAGATTCTAGGCTTCTTAGGCCATGTACTAGATTCTGGGATTTCTGGCACGAACTAGATTTTAGGCTTCCTAGGCCATTGACTAGTTTCTAGGGTTTCTAGGCCATGGACTAGATTCTAGGATTCCTAGGTCATGGACTAGATTCTGTGGTTTCTAGACCATGGACTGGATTTTAGGATTTCTAGGCCATGGAGTAGATTTTGGGATTTCTGGACCATGGAGTAGATTCTAGGCTTCTTAGGCCATGTACTAGATTCTGGGATTTCTGGCACGAACTAGATTTTAGGCTTCCTAGGCCATTGACTAGTTTCTAGGATTTCTAGGCCATGTACTAGATTCTGGGATTTCTGGCACGAACTAGATTCTAGGCTTCCTAGGCCATGGACTAGATTCTAGGATTTCTAGGCCATGGAGTAGATTCTGGGATTTCAAGGTCATGGACTAGATTTTTGAACTTTGTTGCCGCATCTCTATGGTTTTTTTTCAGGCATAAAATCTCAGTTTCTGAACCCTGGTATCTCACTGACCAAATACTACATTTCCGGTTTACCAGGCCACAAATCTAGTTTTTCGGCCTATCAGTAGGTTTCTGGTGTTCAAGCTTAGTTTTTTTCTAGATTACTAGATACTTGATGTTCCGAATCTAAAATCAACCTATAAAAACGCACCAAATTTTCCAGCTACGTCGGCTCCGACGTGTGCGGTTTCATCGGCACCACCACCGAAGAGCTCTGCCTCCGCTGGCAACAAATGGCCGCCTTCCACTCCTTCTTCCGCAACCACAACACCATCGGCGCACCCGCCCAAGATCCCGCCGTCTGGCCAACAGTCGCCGCCGCCGCCAAACAAGCCAACCTCTTCCGCTACCAATACCTTCCCTATTTGTTCAGCCTTCATTTCACTGCTGCCAAGGATGGCGCCACCGTGATTCGCCCCGTGTTCTTCGAATTCCCCACAGATGAGGAGACCTACAACCTCGGCTATCAATTCATGTGGGGATCATCTATCCTAGTAGCCCCTGTGGTCCACCAAAGCACCACCTCAGTCAACGTCTATCTCCCAACCGATGTCTGGTACTCCCTCTACGACTACAAATATGGAACCCGCTTCAGCCCAGGATTCACTACCGTTTCCGCCCCAACCACCTACCGTATCCCAGTATTTGTCAGAGGTATGAGTATTATTCCAAGACAAACACCCAACGTCACCACTACTTCTACAAGATTGAATCCCTTCGAGATTCTCATTGCTCCTTGCGAAATGGGACGTGGTAAAGGAGTACTGTACTGGGATGATGGGGAGACAATCGTCAACACCTTTTCAACTCACAACTACCATCAATTCGATTTCTTCTTCAATACAACAATCACCGGGGGAAAACTCACTATCACCCATACTAAGAAGGCAACGTCGATCAATCTCCCAACTTTGGATATCATCGAGATTTTCAACTTTGCAAGCGCCCCCAATTTCAACTCCTTCACAATCAATGGCTCCAAGGTCAATATTAATGTACAAACCTCGACCTACTCTGGAATCACCAAACGTCTTTACATCCAAACAACTGGACTTATCAATTTGACATCGGCTGACTCGATCGTTTTGGAATGGTCAAATGCGTCAAAGGCGGTCCAGGTGGATACTAGTGAAAAGCTCAGAGCCTTAGAGACTAATAAGTATGACTTCTAACTTTGCATAAATATTGATAACTGTAGTTTTTTATTCTGACTGCGGCAATAGTTCACACATGCTTAAAGGAAATCTTTCTCTTTAAATCGTAGTTTTAGAAATTACTTGCGCGTCAATTAATATGCCGCGTGTTGACACTGCAAACACTCTGACGCACAGTTGCGACCAGAGAGAATAAAACGCGATAAAAAATGATTAAATTTTGAATTCAAAAACAACATTTTTTCTTTCATTCCGAATATTTTTTTCGTAAATGAAATTTTCATGTTTTGAGAATTGGAAGAGTGGGTATTGAGGTGATCAACATCAGCTTCACGAGAAAAAATAGGGATTCATTTAAAGGGTTTGATTTTCTTTAAAGGTATCAGCAAAATGCCCTAATTTATCTGACGATATCTGGAAAAATGAAGTTCAAGAAAAACTTCTCCGAAAAATTTTAATTTTTTGAAAAAAAAATCATTTTTCTTCCTAGTGTTTTTGACAAATGTTTTTATTGCCAAATACACTGGTTTTCTCCAGAATAACAAAAAAAAAACATTCTAGGTTCTCATTTTTTCCAGAGAATATCCTTTAAAAAATTGGAACACTTTGCTGATACCTTTGTGCATGCCTAACTGCGCAAAATATGAATCCAAACGGAGTATTTTGAGCCGAGTTATGACAATTTTCTCAAATATTTATGAACTGCTGTGAGTTTCAATATTTTTTCAAAAAAAAACTTTCTCAGAAAAAATTCCAGATTTCTATTTTTCTAGACATCATCCTTATAGAAACAGAGCATTTTACTGGTACCTATGAGCACAGTTGTGCAAAGTATGAAGACAAAACTTCTGCCCCTGAAGAAGCTGCATAGATTTTTTCGTATCAGAAACCAAAAAATCATTATTTTGACCGCCAGGAGAGCAAAAAACCAAGCTAAAATTCATGATATAGGTTACTGAATTAGCTTGCCACAAAGAATCATTGATGGACAATAGGTATTGGAGCATGGTGACGTCATAGTGCAACTGGAATACAAAATAGAACCTCCACTCAAAATAAACTAACTTTTCACTTTGAATTTTGTTTGTGCCAGATTGGAGAGATGCGCAATTGTAGCTGAAAATCCAGAAATTTAGAATCAAAATTCAGTCATTAACTATGTATTTACTTGGTTTTAGGATGTCCACTAGCCCATACAATACTTCCAGTGCCAGTTATCCATGGGTCGGTGTATGTGAAAATCTGGAATTTTACGATGAACTTGGACCTGATTTTTAGACTTAACCGGTTCTAGCAGGACCTCCTAGGTTACTCACGTTGTTAGATCCTTTCATCGCGAGCCACATACTTGATTTAGTAGTATTATACATATCATTAGTTACTCTCGAATACAAATCTCGTTCATCATTATTTTGGAGTCCAATGAGTTTTGAGCTATTAGCAGCACAATATTGGCTCGTTGAATTATACAGAACACTCCAAACAAAGTATAATGGGCGAGAACAAACTGTGTAGTCCTCTCGGAGGAGTTTTTTCCATCCGGATTCGCAGATTTTGAGCTTGTCGATTCGCTGAGCATTGAGATAGGTGAGAGCAGTTGTGCAATTGGTAATATCACTCTGAAAATACGGTCAATGGACCAGAAAACTCTTTTTGGTTAGATTACCACAGTATTCACAAGGGGGTGGTTTAAAAATAATATAATATGAAGATAAGTATGATAAATTTTTAACGCTGATCAATATTAATAGTTTTTTTTCGGAAATTTTCACAGTTTTTTATATAGAACAAAAATATTGAAAAATTCACGTGAGATAAAGAACTATTACGTGACTTTCATTTTTTGCGAAAACTCAAATGTGTCCAATTTCAATCCATATTTGGTCCAGTTTTGAGTCTATCAATAATTGTGCTACGTGACTAGTCCAATTTTGGTCTAGTTCTGCCACTAATCCGGTTCATATCTGGTTCAAGTGATATCTCGCCCCGGTTAGATCTGGCCTAATCTTAAAACTGGTTCAAGTTGGATTTGTCTAATTTTGGATTACGTTCAAAATCAGTCAATCTATTCATGAGTCTAGTCTGATTTATGTCTAGTTCTGATCCTACTTTGTTGGTTATGACTCAGTTTGGTTGGTCCAGAAAATCTAGCTGAAACCTTCGGATCTGGATTCGTATTTTGAATCGTGTTTAACCAAAACTGGATACGAGATAGAAAAATCTATCGAATGACATATTTCTCATCAAAAATCCATGTTTTTTACCTTCAATGAAACAATATTATCAGTTTTCGAAGTGGAGAACGCGATATTTGTAAATGCTCCATAACCACAAGTACTACAATTTGAAGAAGTCGTGCTCAAAGCATACTAAAATATGTATAGGTTTCCAAAATATTGGGACCCATTTTTTAGAACCTACAAAGCACAAAGGATTTGCATTACAATTAGTGACACAATCATTCCAAGAAGTATTGGTTGAAGGTGTGCAATTCGCTGAGGCATAATTTGCATAAAATGTCATCATCATTGAGGAATCAGTGGTATTTGGCAGAAATATCATGAAAATTAGAACTAGGATCATAGACATAGTTTGTTGCTCTTTTGAAGTGACTTTCATCGTTCAAAAAGAAAAAAAAAAAAGAAGCGACTATAGTTTTCACGGTTGAATTGTGCTCATAGAGCTATGGAGCTGAGATCTGCACCACTTCCAGCTTCAACTAAAGGAACCAGAGCACTAAAAAAGTTTATTTAAGCTATGAGTTTTCCACAAAGAACCATTGTTGGACAATAGTTAGCTGAACATGAACTTGCGGAGCAGCTTCGGCTTTGAATTAGACCTGTGCCAAGTTGTAGGGATGCGCAAGAGTTGCTGGGAACAGGTTCTCCAGAAGCCCATGAAATACTTCCAGAGTCAGTGAGCCAAGGATCAGAGTATGTCCAGATCTGGAAAGATTAAAATGAGCCCAAGGCTCAACATTGTCAGTTTGGCTCCATATTTCACACAGTTTTGCTCAAAGGTATTAGTTTACTTTTTTGTGGAGTTAGATTTGAAAAATGAAAATTTATGTTTTTAATTGCTAAAATGTCCCTCAAATGAATTTTTTCAAAAAAAAAAATCGGGTTTTTTTTTTGACAATTTTTTTTTGTCCCAAAATTGATGAATCCGCTTCAATTTTTTTTTCAGAAGTACCAATCCCCAATTTTACACAATTTTTTTGAAAAAAAAACCTTTTTCCCAATGCACCATGTTAGAAAACAATGTTTTTTTCAAAATTGTCTGTAATTTTTGGGATTGAATAACATTGCCCTGATACGTCTTCTGTGAACATTGATTGAAATGTTTGTATTTTCAGAAATTTTTAGAAAAAATGCCAGATTTTTATTTTCCCAGATATCGTCTCATAAAGACTGAAGCATTTTGCTGATACCTTTGAGCACAATTGTGCAAAATATGGGGCCAAATGGAGCATTTTGAGCCGAGTTATGACGCTTTAACCAACATTATTCGTCAAAATTCAATCGCTAACATGCGCTCTATTGACAATGTCATAGAATTACTACTGTATCTACCACCACTTACATCATCCACCTCCTCCAACGCCAACCAAACACTCGATTCATTATCCCATAGATTATTCTCAGTATCCGCAAAAAGAGCCCGCTCTACGTCGTTTTCAAGTCCAATCACTGTCCCATTATGACCACTACATTTATAGGTGGCCATACTTCGATTCATAGAATAAGGATAATAGAGCCATACGCCACATACTGTATAGTTTTGACGCCATAGTTTTTGCCAGTCCCAGTAGACTTCGCAGATTTTGAGTCGGTCGATTTGTTGGGTTTGAAGGAGTTCGAGAGCCTCGGTGCAGTTCGTGACGTTACTCTGGGAATAGGGATTTGTCTATGTCTACATTTCAGGACCAGATTAAAAAAAATAACATAGTTCATTTCAGGATATCGTTTGTTAGCCTTTTGGAGGCTCGAACTGAAAGGATCTGAACCTATGACTACAAGTATCCAGACTCACCTTCAATGAAATAATATATTCAGTCTGTGTTGACGAATATACGATATCTTTGAAAGCTCCATAACCACAAGTACTACAAGATGAGGATGCTGTATTCAATGCGTACTGAAATGATTCCTATCATTTTCCACAGGGATTTGGAGCCGAGCCTGAAAATTCGCTCTCCAACTCACAAAACACGTAGAATTTGCCTCACAATATGTCACACAATCATCCCAAGAAATCGTCAAAAAAGACGTACAATTTGCATATGCGTAAGTTGCGTAAAACGTAAGCATAACAGTGGACACCCCTTGAAGAATGAATAAAAAAACGTAGACTAAGAACATTGCATACACTTGTGTATTAATGCTAAATTTGATTTTTTTTTCCCCCCGAAAAAAAACAATTTGAAAAGTCTTAATGAAGCGTCAAATCCGAGTCTCCTAGATACTTGGTCATGGTCAATGAACAAGTCAAAAAAAAAAATCAAATCAACATTTTATGAATTTTGCAAAATCATTGAATAAGTCTCCCAATAAGAATCATTGATGGGCAAAAGGTGGTGGTGCATATTGTTGCGGTGCAGCTATTACTTTGCACCAAATTTGTGCCAATGTAAGTTGCGTAAAATGTCAGCATCACCGTATCCACAGCATTGGAAATATTCACGGAGAACAGAAGAAAGTACAGTAGGACAAAGCACATGTTGATTTTGGGAGGCTTCAGAAATAGAATACATTTGTTTTCAAACTTGTCTGTAGTGAGAATAAATAACGTTACTTGGTTCTAGACAAACTTGGGATTTATAGCGGGGGTGAACCAATTTAGAAACAATTTGTCATAAAATGATTTATAGTTTGAACTAGAAAAAAAGTTTCATGTCTGCATATAATAGTTTTGTTTACATGTATCTAAAACATCCGAAAAATCATAAGATCAAGCACATTTTAGCATGGATACTTCAACTTTGTTAGATCCGTTAGAAAATTGATATTTTCGATGAGAATTATGTCATTCGATAGGTTTTCGGACGCTGATCAACATCCCGTAATCAGTTTTCATTTATAACAACTATTTTGATGGCTAGGGTTAACTAGAAACTTCATTTTTGCTGAAAAAAAGAAGTGGAACTACAGAAAAAATGCTCCAGAAGTTTGAAAATTGTCTCTAGAATCTCAAAATCGGATCCAGAAGCTTGATCATGGTCAAAGAACACATTACAAAAAACAAAACAACATTTTATTTTTACAATTTTGAATTATCATTGAATAAGTTTTCCAATAAGAATCATTGTTGGACAATATGTCGTGGAGCACGTTGTTTCGCTGCAGCTGTTACTTTGCACCAAACTTGTGCCAATTTGAAGGCTAGCACATTTTATACTGAAAAAATCTCTGTTTCAGGAATCGGATTTTTCTCTTACTTGGCTACCGGATATCCAGGAGCCCATGCAATGCTCTGATTACCAGTTATCCAAGGATCAGTGGATGTCCAGACCTGAAAAAGAGACTTTTTTATGAGCATCGGAGAATTCTAACAAGGAAAGGTTTTCAATGTTCCGCAACATGAAATACCCGGAGAGATTTAAAAAAAAAACACCTTTTCTGGAATATTAAAAAAAAATTGCTCCGTTTTTGAGAATTTCGGGTTTTTCGATTTTTCTAGGAAAAAAAACTAGGTCATGTTTGATAAATCATAACTCAGTTGAAACTGAACAAAAAAAGACGGTCAAAAAAGCATTTTGTAGCGGAAATACTGTTCTTCCGTGACAAAATAGTGAAAAAGTGAAAAATCGGGAAAAAAATTGATTCTGATGAATCATCTTGAGATGAAAAATAAGACTTCTGTGTTTTTTTTTTTAATATGAACCCCTGAAATGTAAAATGAAGCTTACCTTTTTCATGAATTTTTCCTTTAAACCTCGAAAAAATAATTTTTGCAATTCGGTTTGATTTGTTTCATTAATTTCATTGAGTTCATTCCTTTCATTGACATACAAGAATTAAATTTCTGATTTTTTCGTTGAACATTTCATCCCTGAATATTTTTTTTCGCTTGTTTTCATTATTTTATAAAGAAAGAGCAGTATTTTCTCTACAAAATGCTTCTTTAACCGACATTTTTTGTCCCGTTTGAAGTGAGGTATGAATTTTCAAAGATGACCTAGTCTTTTTCCTACAAAAATCGATAAATTCCGTGAACCAATGTTATGACCAACCCCATTAGTTTGGGTGTAAGCTATCCAACCACTTGAATAACCACTGTATTCTGTATTTTTGAAAGAAGTGGAGAAAAAAAGACGCTCTGCATCGGTTTGAAGTCCGATAATTGTTCCGCCATTATCACTAGCCTCAGTGGTAGATAAAGATCGTGTTTGGAAATTGGGATACCATAACCATTTAGCACAGACTATGTAGTTTGGACGAGATAATTTATTCCAACCGTTCGTGGAATCGCAGATTTTCAGACGGTCAAGTTGTTGGTTTTGGAGATATTGAAGAGCTGCGGAACAGTCGGTTACGTCACTCTGGAAAAAAAAAGTAATTTTGTGAACCTTAAAACATTTATTTTTATTAAAAGTCTCAAAAAGAAGCTGTAAATCCCTTTTGAGCACAACCTGTTCAATAAGCACAATCAAATAAAAATGCCCCATTTTGGATCAGAATTGCCACGTGAAATTTATTATTCTAATTTTTTCAGGGCATTTGATGAACTTTGAGATCTATATTTGTATAATCAGGATTATTGTTTAAAAGTGCACAATTCTGAGCCAAAGTGGAGCATTTTCAACTTTTTTCGCGAAGTATTTAATGTTGGATGTCAAACTGTTCGGAAAAAGGTCAATAGACGTTAAAATACAATAGCATATTTTATCATTCAAATAAATTACTGTACGTATTTAGGGGTTTCAGTTATTTTTACCATCTTGAGGTTTGTGAGGTTTTCATTATTTCCGAGATTTTTGATTAAAAAAATATTTTATGGTTCGTTTTGATACATGATTACCTTGTAGTTAGACCCTGAACTCTAAAATCACGCCTACCTTTAGTGAAACAATATAAGCAGTTTGTGCAGCTGAAAACACTAGACTTGAAACACTTGCATATCCACAAGTAGCACAAGATGTTGATGATTTTTTCAAAGCATACTGTAATAGAAAAAAATACAGTACTCCCTTTCCGCAACCAACTCACAAAACACGAAGTAGTATTCCAACAAGTTGACACACAATCACTCCAAGTTATACCCGATTTTGTAGTACAACTGGTAGTTCCGTAAGTTGCGTAAAATGTCAGCATCACCGTATCCACAGCATTGGAAATATTCACGGAGAACAGAAGAAAGTACAGTTGGACAAAGCACATGTTGATTTTGGGAGGCTTCCAGAAATAGAATACATTTGTTTTCAAACTTGTCTGTAGTGAGAATAAATAACGTTGCTTGGTTCTAGACAAAGATTTGGATTTATTGCGGGGGTGAAACGGTTTAAAAACAATTTGCCAAGTATAAAATATAGTTTGGACTAGAATGTCTATGATTCTGTCTGAATGTAAAAAAAAACAAGTGTAAATTTGCTAAATCCGGTCGAGTCAAGGGTGGACAAAATGAAAACACGAAGGAAGTTGAAAAATGTGCATACATACATAAGGAATACAAGTTTTTAACCTTTTTTATGTATTAACGTTGCTTAGTTTCAACTATAATTTGGGATTTTATGGGGTTTTATATTTCAAAATCCCCAGGTATATCTGAAGCTACAGTAACCTCTAGAAAAAGGAGAACACTGAGAATAAATTGTGAATCTTCAAAAAATTTGAATATCTCAAGAATATTTGTCAGCTCTAAAAAATCAGAATCACCAAAACTGAGCTTCGGAATCCTAACAAACCACTTCAAAAAGTCAGAAAAGATTCAGAATCTCTAAAATCTTCAGAATTCGAAAAACAAATCAAGAATCATCTTCAGAATACACAGAATTTTTGAGAATCTCCTCAAAATCAAAAAATATCTTGAAACGCCTTCAGAATTTGAAGAAAAAAATCAGAAACTCTCCAGAAGTAATATTTTATTCTAGTTTCTTTTGAACTTATTGTTTAGAATTGAATCGCTACCACGCGGGGACTGTAGTATCAATTTTCAGCACTAAATATTCTCAGAACAATACTTTTTGAAAATAAGATAACAATATCCCTTGCGGTCTCTGACTCGTAGAATCAGAACGATGATCAATATCCTGTATCTAACTTCATTCTTGCTAAACATTTGACCCACACGGAACTTTTTTCAGAAATCAACAAATCGAAGCACTACACCCAGAAGTTAGAAAAAATTCTCCAGAAGCTTGAAAATTACATCAGTAAATTCTGAATGAGAAAAAGTACAGTAAGACAAAGCACATGTTGGAGGTCTATTTTGGGAGCCTTCCAGAAATAGAATACATTTGTTTTCAAACTTGGCTGTAGTGAGAATGAATGACAGTGCTAAAAACGGTTTTTCGAATCTTCCTATAAAAAAAGTTGCACTGAATTCAAAAAGTCATAACTCAGCTCAAAGTAGACGAAAATGTTCGGTTAAAAAATCATTCTGTAGATAAAATATCGGTGTTTGTCAGTAAAATGTGGAAACTTAGATAGAACCCATTCAAAATTAGCAAAAACCTTTTAGGAGACATTTCTTTGAAACGAGAGGTTGATTTTCGAAATCTACGCCTGAATTTAGACCTTTATTAAATTAAACCTGATTTCGTAGTACCTGGGCATAACTTTATTATTTACAATGTTTCTGAAACGATTAAAAAACTAAAAATTTCGAAAAACAACATGGCTCTTAGCTAAGAGAATCATGTGCATACATAAGAAAACTAAATTTTTAATTTTATGTATTATATTTAACGTTGCTTAGTTTCAACCATAATTCGGGATTTTATGGGGTTTCATAATTCAACATCCCCAGATATATCTGAAACTACAGTAACCTCTAGAAAAAGGAGAACACTGAGAATAAATTGTGAATCTTCGAAAAATTTGAATATCTCAAGAATATTTGTCAGCTCTAAAAAATCAGAATCACCAAAACTGAGCTTCGGAATCCTAACAAACCACTTCAAAAAGTCAGAGAAGATTCAGAATCTCTAAAATCTTCAGAATCCGAAAAACAAATCAAGAATCATCTTCAGAATACACAGAATTTTTGAGAATCTCCTCAAAATCAAAAAATATCTTGAAACGCCTTCAGAATTTGAAGAAAAAATCGTCAGAAGTCGAAAAATCTGTTTCAGAACCTTCAAAAAGTCTTCAGAAGAGTCAAAAAAATTCTGAACTTCTTGAGAACTTTTAGGAAAAATTCTAAAAATACTAAAATTTCTCATCTTCAAACAACACTAACGTTCTAAAAATGATCAGGATACACGATTTTTGTGAATAAAAAAAAATTTCGAGCTTTTTTTCAATTTTAGAGTGCAAGGCTGAAAATTGAGTATTGAAAAATGCTTTAAAAAAAACTAAATCCGAGATATTGATCAGCTTTCCAAAATCTATCGAGTGACATAAAAATATTGAATTTTTGAAAAAATCATCTCCTCATCAGAGGTATATTAGTGAATCTCTCAAATAATTAGAATCTTGGCAAAGACTCTCTTAAGTGGGTCCAAGAATCTGAAACTACAGTAATCCTGACTTCAAGACCTAGTTATCATCCAAATTGTTCCCTTTGTGGTCCAATTTTTGGGGGCCTTCCAGGACCGTTTCCTGATCAGGTTAGCTTTCAGAACCATTCATTTTCGTTCAAGATTTTATTTTACCAGGTCCAGTTTAGGCGGCCCCCAGTTACCATCAAATGTAACAACATTTTATCAACAAAACATCATTGAATAAGCTTGCCACAAAGAATCATATAAGGACAATATGTCGTGGAGCATGTTGTGTCGATGCAGCTATTACTTTGGAGCAAGCTTGTGCCAATTTGCAGGCTCACACATTTTATACTGAAACGTTTTTGTTGAATACAGTATCAGTTATCCTCTTACTTGGCTACCGGATGTCCAGCCGCCCATTTCATGCTCTGATTACCAGTTATCCATGGATCAGTGGATGTCCAGACCTGAAATTTATTAGAGTATCAAACTGGAACCCACAGGAGACCCACAACTCATACCCACCCCATTAGTCATGTTGAGCCCGATCCAAGCACTTGATAGACCACTATAAAGTGTATTGGTGGTCTGGGTGGAAAAGTATACACGCTCTGCATCGGTTTGAAGTCCGATGAAAACCCCGCCAAACTCATTGCAATAAGTGGTCGACTCGGATTGACTATGATAAACTGGGTAATACAACCAGATAGCACAAACAACAAAGTCGGGACGAGACAGTTTTGTCCAACCGGAATAGCAGATTTTGAGTCGGGAGAGTTGTTGGGTTTGGAGGTATTCGAGAGCTTGGGTACAGTTTGTTATGTCACTCTGGAAAATATACGTTTTTTTGCGCAAAGCCCTTCCTAGAAAAATGCTCAAAAATTTGACCGTAAACCCTATTTATTATACATACATTAAATTGAAGTTATTCAAGGGTTTCTTGAAACAGAAAAAATATTCAAATTTTATTGAAAAAGGTAAATTGTTCTAAATTGAATCCGAAAGTCCTGAAACAGAATTTTTCAGTTTAAGATTCAAATTGAGCATTTCTCGAGCTGGAATTTTAAGAAAATTAAGAATCCGAAATTTTTTCAATGCGAATCAAAAAGAAATTAGAACCTGGTCCATGAGTTAGAACATACTACAGTGTATTATGTAGAAAATAGAGCATCCCGGTAGGCTAGACAAACGCTTTGTTTTGAGAATTCGGGATTTTTTTCGGGACATTTTTTGTACTTCAAAAAAATGTTTCAACAATTTCTTCATTTTTTTGAAAAAGAACATTGTTTCAGCTACTTTTTGCTTTTTTTACCGACTTTTTTTGATCAGTTCGAAGTGAGTTACGATTTTTCAAAGTTGATCGAACTTGTTCGGATCCTTTGTATCTGGACCTCATTCAATCGGGCTAAAAACGGACCGAATATTGAACCGAACATTTCTGAGAACCGGACCAGTAAGAACTGCATGCTTTCAAATTTTTCAAAATTAGATAATTAAAGGTGGGGTAAAGGGAGTTGGCAAGTTGCTCTTAAAAGAAAGAGCACATTTTTTTTAGGTGAGACCATCGAAGGATTTTTTACGGAAAAGCCTAGTATTCGAGTAAATTTTTAACTTTGAACATATTTTTCTCGAATACTAGACTTTTCCGTAAAAAATCCTTCGACGATTATACCTAAAAAAATGTGCTCTTTCTTTTAAGAGCAACTTGCCAACTCCTTCTACCCCACCTTTAAGAAAACCTGAAATAAAAAAACTTGAAAATGCTCATTTCATCAGAAATTTGTGAAGACTATTGGTATCCATTTAGAAAGAGCTTTTTGGATAGAATCAAAAATGAATATCTTGAACCGGTCTTAAACGGAACGGATCTGGAAAAAATGAATAAATTTCGGTTCATGATTGGGCCAGTTTCAGGTTACGATCAAACTTCTCGATTACTGGATTTGAATGTGAAAAAATCCCGAAATGTGGTTTTTCATCTATGTAGAAATTGGATCAATTTTATCGGGTTCGGTCCAATTAATAGGCCACTTTTCACTTACCTTCAGTGAAACAACCTTGGTTGTCTCTGTACTCGAGTAAACCAAACTTTCAACCCCTCCATATCCACAATAACTGCAAGACGAGGAAGCTGTATACAAAGCGTACTGTAACACACAATTTCAGATCTGATTAGTATTCCAACTCACTCACGTAACACGTTGAACTTGCTTGACAATTCGTCACACAATTATACCAAGAAATAGTTGGATATGAGGTACAGTTCGCAGAACCGTAAGTTGCGTAAAAAGTGAGCATAACATACGTAGCCGCACTATCAGAAAAGTGTACGGAGAAAAGAAGGAGCAAAACTGTGTTCAACAACATAGTTGATCAGAGAATACAAATAATTGTAACTTTATTTTGTATTGCAAGTAAATCATGTTGCCTAGTTTCAGGCATAGTTTGAGATTTAGAGCTGGCATTTTGCGATGATCGTGACCAATTGGATGTTGTTTGAACCGGATGTTTTTATAAAACTCGTTGAATCAGGTTTTTACCGAGAAAATCATTGATGGAGTATGTCGTTGAAAATGATGACAAAAACGTTGAAAAGTACCTAATTCTCACTGGTGATCATGTTTGTTCCAGCTCACAGTGAACAGCTGGAAAATGAAATATATCATTCTACATAAGCGAGTTTCACAATTTATAATGACGGTCCTATTGTTTTGGAGGTAATCTGGATCGGTGGAATCGCTCTAGAAACTGTGTGAATTTTCTGAATTCGGTCGAGTCTACTGAATTGAATTGAAACCTGTAGCTCCTGAAACGAATCCATAAATCGTAAAACATATACTGAATCTGATAAAAAAAATTAACTTGAAACCGGATCGCTCAATACAAATTGTTCATTTTCAGATATTAGAAAATCAGGCTCAAATATATGTACACACCCTGTTAGCCCAATGAAAAATGGGAAATAGGTGAGAGGGAGGACGTGAGTGGAGACGCAGACACGTTCACCGGAGCAAGCACGCTCCTTTTCATTGCAAATCGTCTTCTCTCAAAAAGAATCAACATTTCGAACATTTAACTTCACGTTTTTGTTGTTGGCTTTTTCATTTTCAAAATAAAATAACATTTTCTGTGGCTTTTCCAAAAAGAAACACAAAAAATACACGTTTTTTTGTTCGATCGAAAAAAAACGTGAACACTTCAGCAAACCATCAAATTTTTTGCAATAAAAACTGGAAATGAACATGTGCATTTGCGCTCTAATGAGACTGTCTGCGTCTACACCTCACGTCCTCCCTCTCACCCTTTTACCTTTTAACAGGGTGTGATGTAGTACTTTGGGAACTACTTGAGAGATTATCTGCGTCCGCTTCAAAAATAACGATAGTATGAATAATTTCTTTGAACCTGATCCTATTTGAGTAAAAGCGGGGGGTGGTTTCAAGTATAATTTTTTATTACTACTATATCGGGGCAGGTTTAAGTGAAATGTGCCAACTTTTGTAGTTCTTGGGCCTAATTTGGATATCTGCATCATGTCTGAATCAAACTCCGATCCATGTGAAAAAGATTTCAGAAAGCTCTAGGAGTTCAGTTTTTAAAGCTCCGATTCCGAAGAATTACAAAATGCTGTTTTTGAGCTACTAGAAATCCTGAAAACTATGAACCTTATCTTCAACGAAACAGCATTTGATATTTTGCACATTTTTCAACTTTTTTATGTATCCAATTTTTCTTAGTCTCAACCATAATTTAGAACTTTATGTGGTTTCATACATCAAAGTCGAAAATATGTCTGAGACATCTCTAAAACTACAGTAACCCCTCTCCCTCCGAATATCATTTTTAAGGTCATTCATTAAGTACGCCACAAAGCATCACAGACGGACAATACGTGGCAGAGCACGTTGTGTCGATGCAGCTCTGACTTTGCAGTAAATTTGTGCCAATTTGTAGACCAGCACATTTTATACTGAAATATGTTTTTTTTTTTTCCAATCTCAGTTGTCAGATCCTTCTCTTACTTGGCAATCGGATGTCCAGAAGCCCATTTAATGCTCTGATTACCGGTTATCCATGGATCAGTGGATATCCAGACCTGAAACGGTCTGGGTACAGTCATATCCAGAAAAATATATAACCTACCCCATTAGTTCTGTTGAGCCCGATCCATCCACTTGTAGCACCATTATATAAGCTATTTATGCAACATTTGGAAAAGAATGTGCGTTCGGCGTCGGTTTGAAGTCCAATAACTGTTGCGCCTTTAAGTGAGCATCCCCATGTAGCGTCGGAACAGCTTTGAATAGTGGGCCAGTACAACCAAAATCCGCAGACTGTGTAGTCTGGACGGGGAAGTTTGGTATAACCGTGAAGGCAGACTTTGAGCTTGCCGAGTTGTTGAGCTTCGAGGAGTTGTAGAGATTCAGTGCAGTTCAGGTTATCGCTCTGAAGATTGGAATTTTTGTATCCAGAGGAGCCTAGTTGTTTTATGTTACCTTCATTGAAACAATCTTGGCTGTCTTTGTACTCGAGTAAACCAAGCTTTTGATACCTCCATATCCACAGTAACTGCAAGACGAAGAAGCTGTGTTCAAGGCGTACTGTAATATGCACATAAGTAGTTGATATTTTGTTCTAGAAGTGGTGGTGGTTCCAGAATCAAACTAGACCCTATTTTTGTGCCCATAAGTAAATCGGGTCCAGAAAAACCGGACCTTTTTTCTCACAAAAAATGTTCTGATGTGGGTCCAAGTATCAGGTTAGATTCAACTAGAAAAAAATCAGATTTTTGGAACTGATTCAGGAATTTTGTGAAACGAAACGGGTCCAGTCTAATTTTTTATCCTAGGCCCGATCATAATCAGATTCTGTCCGATTCGTGATAACCGATTCATTTTTCACCAGAAGTGGACATTCCTGATTCTCTGATACCAAACAAGACTAGAAAAAATTGGCGTGGAATTGTGTCCTGGAAAACCGGACCTAATCGCACTCAAGTACCCGATCATAAAAGCCGAGAAATGGGACCAAAAATTTCAAATAGAGTAGCAAATCTTGCTTTTGAATCGATCCAAAACGGACTCTTAAACTGGACGACCAAAACTATACTTTATACCCGTCAAAAAAAGTCCCAGAAATGGGTTCAGGAGGAATTTTCGAACTGAACTCAAACGTGCCCAGAAACTTGACAAAAACAAACTCAGACATCGGAGTGAACGGTACCTGAATCGGTCCGAAAGGAATCTGAAAAATCGATCAAAACGAACCAGAGAAAAGAACCAAAACGGACCGGTATAGGTCCAAATATCCGACCAAAATAGACCAAAAACTAGCCCTTGTAATTCTAATTCAAATAAAACCTGGAACTGTTCCAACTCACATAACAATCAGTGTTTGCATTACAATTAGTCACACAATTGTACCAAGAAACCGTCGGATAAGAAGAAGTGCAATTCGCAGATGCGTAAGTTGCGTAAAAATTGAGCAGAACCGTAGAATCACCATCAGCAATTCCTATGGTAAGTAAGAAAATGCAGAGGCTCCAGAAGAACAACATCATGTTCAATGTGAATCAGAAAAACATGTTTTTGTGATTGAAACTTGTTATGTTCTGCGAATAAATCACGTTGCTTAGGGATGTTATTTTGGTTTTATAAAAGGATCACTGCAATTTGTCTGAAACAAATGTGCATATGCATCGAAACTACAGTAACCCTATATAGTAAAAAAACACCTTTGTTAGAGTATTCCTACACCTTCTTGGTTACAGGGCGTCTAGAAGCCTATTTGATGCTCTGATCAGTGGATATCCAAGCCTGAATTATTCAACTATTTACTAGAGTATCTACATAATTGGGACCTACCCGGATTTCTAGAAGGTTAGTTTTATATGAAAATACAGTTTTCAAGTATTTTCAGAAAATTTCACAATTTTCTAATAATACACGAAAATATTGAATAATTCACGTGACAAATAATAATAAAATTTTAAGTGAGTTTTATTTTTCAATTTTCTGTTCAGTTTTTTCTAGTGTTCCCAACATGTATCATTTTGTAGCACTGGATACGCTGAAAACGAATCTGTTATCAATTTTCGCCAAACGCAATTCTCAATACGCAATTTTCAGCCTTGGAATTTACCCTGAAAATATGAAAAATGCTCGAAAAACCATCATTAACAAAAATGAGATGGTATACTAAACTATGAAGTAACTTTTCCTCCTGAATATACCCAGACAGGTTGTTTTGCCTAAAAATGGAAAGGTGATGGCGCTCGAATTCGATCTCTTTTCCGGCTCCTCGACCGACTTCGGCTTCTATCTTTTCCATTCATGCTTCTATCTTTTCCATTCATACACGTCAAGTATGGAAAACCCTTAAAAAATCAGTTTTTGAACGAAAATATCGCAAATAGAACTAATTTAAGATATTATATTGATTTTTAAGATTCAAAAACATGTAATATGGGCTAACAAATTCATGATTTCAATCAAAAATCAATTGAAACAACGGAAAACAATTAATTTTTCAGAAAAATTAAATAATAAAAGTAAAAATGGAATGTCGCTCTATTGAACACCTTCCCCTTTTTTCCTTTTTTCTCTGCGTCATTTGCACTCTCGCTCCTTCCCTTTTTCATTGCGTTGACAGGGTGTGATTTGGATCGGATCTCTTAGAAACCCGAAAACATCTTATTAATGACCCCGAAAAGATGAATTTTGATGGATTTTCCAAACCAAACTATGAGCATTTTTTTGCTCTACGTTTTTCTATTTTTTTCTGGAAATGATGTGGAAGCTGTTATGCTCACATTTTACGCAACATATGGCTTGGCGAGCTGTATTTCTTTTTCTACAGTTTCTTGGGATGATTGTGTGACGAATTGTGAGCAAAATGTCACTTGTTTTGTGAGTTTCAGCGGATTTTCAGAACTACAGTACCCCTACCCAACTTACAGTACGCCTTGAATACCCCATCTTCATCATGTAGTACTTGTGGTTATGGAGGGGTTCGAAATATCACCTACTCGAGTACCAAAACTGACTATATTGTTTCTCTGAAGGTGAGCTCCTACATTATTTAACTCTCGGAGCAAGTAGATTCAGAGTGACGTCACAGATTGTGCTCTAGCTGGAGAGCTGCTCAATTCCCAACAAATCGACAAATTGAAAATCTGTGAAGTAAATTTTCGCAGAATTCTCCGCGAGAACTACACAATCTGCTTCCAACGACTCTATTACTCTTATTATGTTAATAGAACATTGGCAACTTCAAAATGCGCGAACTTTGATGGGATTATCTTTGGGCTGGAGAGCGATGTAGAGCGTTATTTCATTGCGAACACAACAAATGGGTACTATCCAAATGCATCCAGTATCTGGTTGGCTTTTGAGAATATGAAGTATAGTGATCCCTGGATGACTGGAAGTGGAAGCATTGTATGGGCCGATGGACATCCTGTACCTGGGTAGGAAGCCTCACCTCGGATGTTATTTTCAAGTAAAATTCTTTAAAACATTTTTCAGAACGAAATCTGATAATCATTTCTCAAAAAAAAATTATCAAAAAATTCACAAACAAAAAAAATGGATTTTTTTTCATTTCAAACTAAAAATGGACTTGCGGAGGTACGGGCGGAGTTAGCTAGGCTTTTTAGCCCACTTCGTAGAAGCCCGATTTTGGTCTGGCCCTTAAGGATGACGATCGAAAAAACTATTTACAGAAGCTTAGTTTTTCTGTTTCTGGTATTTTTTTTGAGGACAGATCACAACGAACAACGGACCGGACGACTCAAAAAGATCCCTAATATCGGTCCCTTTTACCGGAAATTTTTTGAGGTTCTTTGAATTGGTCCAAAACATTTTTAATTGCTGTCTTAATCCCATTCTGGTCCGATTCCGGGTCTAATCTATTAAACCTCAAAAAAAAGAAGAAATTCTAGGAGAGAAGAAATTCTGCTTTAGGCTTTGAACCGGATTTAACTGGACTTTTTAAAGGCCAGATTCGGCATTTTCAGAAAAAAAAAAAAATTTTTTCCAGCTACAACTGCGCATCTCTACAAATGGGAACAAGCTTGATCCAGAGCGATGAGTTAGTTCACTTCCCGACATACATTTTAACACTTCTCATATTTTTCAGCTGCGCGAGATCAACATGTTCGAGCACTTTTTGCCCAACTTCTGTGCTCTGTGGAAAGCTTGTTCAATGATTGAATATGTTGTTTGTTACATTTTTCGAATGAATGTTTTTATTGAGAAAATTCTAAAATCAATTAAAAAAAACGATCGAGAAATGAAACATGTCAATTTCCATTTCCCATGGGTGTAATAATAATTCATTTTTGGGCTTCATAAACAATTTTCTGACCCAGTTTTCTTCATGATCATGACCTCTATTATCACTAAATATCTGCTCTTCTTGGCTCATTTGGTGCTCTTTATCCAGGCGTGCACATCGCCAGTAGAATGTACTGTAAAGGGATGTTCTTATGACATGAATACTAGGTTGGTAGATTGTCCAAAGTGATTTTTGATAAAAATATTGGTGTTGGGAATTTGTTGTAATTTTCATTCATATGAAAACTTGGGAGTCGAAGGCCGAATAATGTAGGATTCATTTTTTTGTTCAGCTCTGAACAGCGCACAAAAATTACAATTTTTTAAATAAAAAAATGGTGAACCGATTTTGGGCAATACCACAACTATAGGGTAACCGATGTTGAAAAAAAACCCTAAGATTTCTATTTCTATTTTCACCAAAAATCTTGAGATGAAACTCTCATCTTCAAGAGGCTAAAAAATAATATTTTTTCAAGATCTTTCTGAAAAAAAACTCCAAGAAAAAGAAGCTAATATTTAGTGAAATGTTTGTGAACCGGTTCATTATCCACCACAAAAAATGATCACAAGAAAAACTCTTCCTCATCTGGCTCACATCGTTTGCTCGCCTTAATCGTCACACATTTCGCACCAACGCCACAATCCGCGTCGGTTTCGCAATCGTCGCCACACACAATTGGATGAATAAAAATGGCCAAAATAGCGAAGAAAAATAGAAAGAGTTTCATTTGGTTAGGACTGAATATGACTGTTATGGCTGTTTTCTTTGTTTTTTAAATTTACATATGTAGATTAAATTGTCTGTGGGAAACTATTAATTTTTTTTCAATGATGTTTCCAATTTTCGGGATCGATTAGCATTGCATTCATACATCCATTACCAAAATTCGGAATAGATTCATCAACTTTGAGCCACTCTAGAAACTTTTGAAATTTCACTTTTTTCAGATAAATAAAGGCGATGGGCAAGTTTATCTTAAATGAAAGAGCACCCTCCATATAGCGTTGAAAGACTATTTTTCACCGAAACGCCCAAAAAAAATTTCCAAATTTCATGACCACCTATATATATGTACAAAATAGTTTTTTTTTTTCCCAATAAAAATAATTTTATTCTCAGCAATTCCAAGTTACTTCTCAGCAATTCCAAGTTACTTCATTCAATCAATAACTAATAAAAGGACCTCCTGAATTGCACCTGGTTTGAGAAAAAATGGAACCAGCAATGGATGTGTCTGAAACGAACCGGATTAAGAAAAATTATTTGCTTTTTTTAAAAGTTGTCTATACTGGACCTAAAAATCGGATCAGAACGAAATTAAAAACCGGAACTGGTCCTGTTTGTTGATCAATTTCACGATTTCCAGAAACTAAAAACTTTTCTCGAAGTCTGTTCGGGTCCGATTCAAGAGAACTTGAGAATATAGGACCAGGCCCGTTTGTTCTGGCCCGGGCCGTTTTTTATCGGACCAAGTCTGTTTCAGGATTTAATTGAAAAAAAAACTATGGAAGAAGCTCAGAATATCTGTTAGAACTCCGGAAAATTTCGAAAAAAAACTCTGAAGATTGAATCTAGATTTTTGATTTCAATATTCTGAAACCCATTTTTAGATTCTGGAACTACTTTTTGGGTATTTCAAGCTAACTGCAGTAGCCTGAGGGGTTTTGTCGGATACCAGGAAAAGAAGACAAGATTGGATTTTGATTTTCAGATGACAAACAAGCTTTTACGACAAACATTTCTGAAGGGAAAGGTTTGTACTTGACAATAGACTCCATTTTTACACTCCTCATCTTTAATACAGCAAAATACTGGAGCAATGAGCAAGGTGAAAAGAGCAAGAAGGACAATGATACGTGGCATCATGTTGAAGTTCTAAAATTCTGGAAAAGTTTTGAGATAGGAAGAATTTAATGGGTGTCTGTGAGAATATTGACTTCAAAATATATTTTTTTTTTCAATTTGTTATTCCAGAACCCTATATGTATCTTCATATCATCTTTCTTCTTGCTTTTTTTGCCATGGCTCCAGTACTTCCAAGTCCTCTATCATGTGGTCCAAATAACTATTCATGTAATGCAATGCTTAGACAACGCAAAAGATATCTTCACTAATTTCAAAACTTGAAAACAAAAACGATAAAATTTCTGAATAAAGTATTTGTCTTGGGCTCGAATTGTGTTATTTTGAGCTAGATAAACTAAGATCTGAGCGAGTAAGCAGCTCGAACAGGTTCAGAGGTGATGTCTCGAGTTTTGAAAAATATTGGCCTCAAAGTGATCGCTCTTTAACTTTTTGAGTGCAAGGATCATTAGATTTTTTTAATCCAAAAATAGTTTTGAACCTAAAAATTATGACTTCATTTCAGGTAAAAATCGATCCTTCCAGAATACGGCCCATATTTTGAGGTCCTTTGATTCAGGAGCTCTGATTGAGGAGGCTGAATTGAGGAGGTCCGAATGGGGAAGTCCGATTCAGGAGGTCCAATTAATGAGGTCCGAGTCAGGAGGTCCGATTCAGGAGGTCCAATTAATGAGGTCCGAGTCAGGAGGTCCGATTCAGGAGGTCCGATTAATGAGGTCCGAGTCAGGAAGTCCGATTCAGGAGGTCCAATTAATGAGGTCCGAGTCAGGAGGTCCGATTCAGGAGGTCCAATTAATGAGGTCCGAGTCAGGAGGTCCGATTCAGGAGGTCCGATTTAAGAGGTTCGGCTCAATAAGTCCGACTAGGGAGGCCCAATTAAAAAAGTCCGATTGAGGAGGCTCAGTTCAGGAGGTATGATTGAGGAGGTCCTAGTCGTGAGGTCCTATTTAGAAGACCTGATTCAGATGATCTCATTTAGGAGGCCCGATTCAGGAGGTCCGAGTCAGAAGATCCGATTCAGATGGTCCGATTCAGGAGGTCTTATTCAGGAAGTCCGAGTCAGGAGATCCGATTTAAGAGGTCTCACTCAAGAAGTTCTATTAGAGAATGCCCGATTCACGATTCTTCGATTCGAGAGGTCCGATTGGTTCCGACCTTATTTTTTGCGAGAACTTCCTAAATCGGGCTCAAAAATTGAACTAAATTACAAAAAGATATCGCTGAATTGGGTCGTTACAATTAAAAACAACAAAAAAACAAAAATCCGCTTTTTTGAGTCGCGGTCTGATTCAAAAAATATATAATTCCGAGTCCGGTAAAAATAGGGTCCGATCCAAGACAGGCTCAGTTTTAATTCCAATTTCACCCTTGAATTTGAAAATATACCTCTTTATGAATACTGATGGTCATATTTTGAAGCTGGCTGATAATTTTCATGATATTCAAAAAAAAAATTAAATTTTTGATTTCTTGTTCAATTCTTTGATGCCTATGCTGACCTATAACCCCGCTCAAGTTCTCACAGACACTCATAAAACTATGCTTAATAAAAGAGCACCTTCGAACTCCAGGTTTCATCAAACATGCATCTTCGTGTCATCGCCCTTCTTGCTCTTCTCGCCATGTTCGTTGCTCCAGGACTCACTAAGATACTCATACAACGCATACCCGGTAGAAAAATAAAGCTCAAATTGAATAAATCACATTTTGATAATTAATGGGTTTTGTTTTTACTTCTTTTGGTTATTTTCACAAAATTTAAGCGCTTCCTATTTGTCAAATCTCAATCGTTAACTTACGCTCTATTGACAATGTCACATTATTTCAGTCTAAACGGAACTGTTGACTTGTTTTCATATCAAAATTGATTTCTACAGGTCAAATAATCTTCTTTTTTTCTTATAAAAAATTCTGGTTCTTCAAAGTTTTGATTGAACATTTTTAGGCCAATAAGATCTGCCTGGATATTTTCAGCTAATTTGGTTTCTGAAAGCTGACATGTATAAGTTCAAAAATGGCCCAAACTCCCACAGACACTCATAAAACCATGCTGAATAAAAGAGCTCTCCCGATCATCAGTTTTATCAAACATGCATCTTCGTATCGTTGCCCTTCTTGCTCTTCTGGCCATGTTCGTTGCTCCGGGACTTGCTCGTAGTCCAGCAAAACCAATGTTGGCGAAAAAGATGATTGGAAAAGGATGATGATTGCTGATAACTATGTGAATAAATCTTTTTCATTTCAAAAACTTTCTAAATTGTTTTTTTGTTCATGATATCAGGGTTTGACTTTTTTCTGGTCCTGGTCCTGGTCCTGGTCCTGGTCCTGGTCCTGGTCCTGGTCCTGGTCCTGGTCCTGGTCCTGGTCCTGGTCCTGGTCCTGGTCCTGGTCCTGGTCCTGGTCCTGGTCCTAGTCCTGGTCCTGGTCCTGGTCCTGGTCCTGGTCCCACAGACACTCATAAAATCATCCCGAATAAAAGAGCCAATCTGGAGATAATTCTCATCATAATCTTCATCATGTATCTTCTCACCATCTTCATCCTTGCTCTTCTCGCCGTGCCCATTGCTCTGACAGAGCCGTCGATGCCAATAGATGCTTTTCGAGGATTGTGCTTGCCAGAGACACCTCAGTGTGAGCAAAGACAGAAAAACATACAAACTGCTTTGGACAAACTTGAACAGAAAAAGAAGCAAGAAGCTCTCAATCAAACCATAGCTTTTTTGTTCGAGAGCCTTTCACCGTTAATCCTCTCCCAAAAGAAAAATTGATTTTTTTAAATAAAAAATTCATGTCAACTGTGTTATGAAGTGTGCTCTATTGCTGAGCAACGTTTAAAAAACTCATGATTCAAGGTCGAGTTCAGGAAAGTGTCTGAAATGGATCAAAATATCGATTTAAAGATTTCTAGATTCAAAAAATGTGCTTCATTGGAGCTGTTTCTAGTTTTTTGATAAGCTCTGCAATTTAGAGCAAAAGTTGCTGGAAGAGCCAGAAATCAGATATTAGAATTGTTGATAAAAGTTGGTTCCAAAATAATTTTATGATTCTAGGCTAGTTGAACAAGAAGTGGTATGAACAATTTGATGAATTTTTGGAAAGTGTTTATTATCCAGTGATCAGTTTAAGCCAAAACCGATGCTAATGCACGATTTTAGCTTAAAAGATCATCTACAATGAAAAAATGATCACAAACGATTTAGACACTTTTAATTCAAAAGTATTATGTTAGTATCCAAAAACAAGTATACTCTTTAAAATCTAGCACAATCGGTGCTCAAGGTTTAATGTAGTATAGTCAAAGTCAAAAACAATGATCAGTCTATTCGATGAGCTCATAATTTTTCATGAATCTTTTCATGAAAACAACAGAGCTCATTTTGAAACACATGCTTGTGTGCTCAAAATAGAATTCAAAATTATAATCACAGATCAGATTGAACTCGATTGAGCTTTTAACAAATTCCCGTGTAATATTATCAACACTTTATCAATTTTTTCCAATCATGTATGGTATAAGTGTTTAACACAATATTTATGATCTGGGTCACACGTTTCATCATGTTTGCAAGGATTATAAAAATCATGGCAATCACCTGAAGTGGCAGTGGAGACGAAGATGGGAAGAAGAGCAACGAAGACGAGAAGAAGACGCATATTGATTTTGAAACTGAAATGAAATCTGAACGGGATGCTTTTATTCTAGATATTTTTATGAGTGTCTGTGAGAATCTGAGGTATTTTTAGAATATTACATGTCAGCATACATAGGCGGGGTTTAGAAGATTGGATCTAACAAGGAACATGTTTCAATGTTTCACTAAGATATTAATCAGGCAATTAGGTGAAAAATGAAGTACCCAGGAAGGCTAGAAAAACCTCCTATGGAATTATCCAAGTAATCCTTTTTTTGGGAAAATTTTTCGGGGCTTCTTGATTTTTCCAAAAAAAAAAAATTGTGCCACCTTTAAAAAATCATAACTCCGTTTAAAAAAGACAAGAACCATATGTTAAAAAACTATTTTGTAGGCTAAATAGTCGAAATTTCGCATTTTTTCAGGGTTGTATGATTGAAGAATACAAAGAAACCAAAAATCAACATCCCGTTCCTTGAATATGACTAGTCTATACCGTACGTTCGAATGAAAGTTTCACTATTTTCCGTCTTAATTCCTCTTCCATTTAAAAATCCTTCTTTTTTCTTTTAAATCCCTCAATTCCCAGACAGAGCTGATTTTTTGGTACTGGATAGATCCAGTGACAAAAATTGGTTCATTCAGTCTGTTTTCAAATATTACCAGACCGTTCTGAAGTCCGAATAGGTTACAGTTCAACACCATTTAGGGATCTAAATGCACAAAATCTCAAATCGGGCTCACTCTAAAGCATTTGTTATTTTATAACATTTTCGTATAACCATATCCGGACAATCCTTTACCGTATTACAACGCTAATGCTCTTTAGGTGTGACTCGTTTTCGAGTTGTCGTTGTCATTTCAATTGTTCGTTCACCCCCCCCCCCCCTAATTTGCACAGTTGTGCTCGAAGGTATCAGCAACGTGCTCCAGTTCTTGTAAGACGATATCTGAAAATAGAAATCCGGAAGTTGATTTTGAAAATTTGCATTTTTTGAAAAAAGTTTTAGCATTGTATTCGGAGCAAATGGCACAAAGCTGTGTGCTGAAAAATTTTTCTCAAAACAAAAAGTTATGACAGTTTTCCCCCGCCATACTTTTGATCACTATTGTAGCTTCGGTCCACTTTTCTAAATCTTGTGACATGTATGTATAATTCTAAAAATACCCCAGATTCTCACAGACACTCATAAAACCATCTCAAATAAAAAACCCCTTCAGATTTCATTTCAATTCCAAAAATCGATATGCATCTTCGTCTCATCTTCCTCGCTCTTCTGGCCATGTTCACAGCTTCTGTCACCTCAATTGAATGCGATGACGTTTGTCCACTTTTCACCTCGTGTAATACAGAAATTGGTAAATGTGTTCAACATACAATTTGATTGGAATTTTACTTGATAAAGTGTTGATAATCTTACACGGGAATTTGTTAAAAGCTCAATCTGGGCTCATAATGTGTGATTATAAATTTGAGTTCTGTTTCGAGCACACAAGCATGTGTTTCAAAGTGAGCTCTGTTGTTTTCATGAAAAGATTCATGAAAAATTTTGAGCTCATCAGATAGACTGATCATTGGAATATGATTTTGAGTAGCATTTTTGAACTTTATTTTTGGAAAAAAAAATCTGAGGAAATTGAGCCCTGGAGAGCTAAAAAAAAAAGCGTACATCTATTGTTTTTGACTTTGACTTAAAGTGGCTGGTGAATTTTTCGAGGCATGCGAAAAAGGTTCCATTGAATTAATGCTATGTTCACATCAGCACCGATTATAGATTTTCACTGATCAAGTTGCAGACTAGTTTTTGCTTACATCCATTAGAGTAAAGCAAAATTATTGATCGATACGTGTAAAACCTTTATTTTGTGTGTATTCCCAGAACTGCAAAATTGTTACGAAAATCTCCGACATTTATCACCAAAAGCACATAGTTGACCAAATGGACAGTCTTCATTTCGGCACAAACACAATCCCAATTCGACGAAAAGAGCAAGAAGAATGATGAAGCGGAGTTGCATTATTTTGAAAAAATGTGGGGTCGAGGTAAGGGGTTTTTTATTTGAGATGATTTGATGAGCGTCTAGTCTATGGGAATGTGGGCGAAGCCGTCAGAGCATGGGGGTGGAATAGAAAGATACATATGTACCATCTCAAAAATGTTGATTATTTCACAGAATAGGAAGGTGGGGTGAAGGGCTCTAAAAATTGCTCTTAAATGAAAGAGCACATTTTTTTAAAGAAGGACCCTTAAGAAATTTTTTACCAAATAGTCTGGTGTTCGAGAAAATTTCATTTGAAAAAATAAATTTGGAAACTTTTAACGTTTATGTTGAAAGTTTCCAGGGACTTTTCCGAAAAAGGGGTTTTTTATTTGAGATGGTTTTATGAGTGTCTGTGAGAATCTGGGACATTTTTAGAATTATACATACATGTCACAAGATTTAGAAAAGTGGACCGAAGCTACAATAGTGATCAAAAGTATGGCGGGGGAAAACTGTCATAACTTTTTGTTTTGAGAAAATTTTTTCAGCACACAGCTTAGTGCCATTTGCTCCGAATACAATGCTAAAACTTTTTTCAAAAAATGCAAATTTTCAAAATCAACTTCCGGATTTCTATTTTCAGATATCGTCTTACAAGAACTGGAGCACGTTGTTGATACCTTCGAGCACAACTGTGCAAATTAGGGGGGGGGGGTGAACGAACAATTGAAATGACAACGACAACTCGAAAACGAGTCACACCTAAAGAGCATTAGCATAAATTCAAGAATCGAATTGTATAATTTATTAGAAGACGAGATACCTTTTGCACAATTCGGTGTTTATAGTCAATCTAACGGCACTTTTTATTCAACTTCTAATACTATGAAAGTTTTATTCTTTTCGATAGATAGAACCTTTTGTAATGAGACTCATCGATGGAGCGCGTTTTTCACATCATCTCAACCTGATCAAATCACAACATCCAATCTGTCCACATTCGAACATGTTCCAAAGATTGGGATTCAACCAAAAAAAAAAATATCCTCTTCCCGATTTCAGAATTTCAATGTCGTTCAATCATCTCATTTTGTACCAAGGTGGTAGTATTGTGGTTTTTGATGGGCCTTCCACTTATTCCCCACTTATGGCAACTTTCACTGGATCGACAAATGGAACTGGTTGGCTCACAAGTTCATCTAATAATATTTTGATGTATTTCAATTCATATTGGGCTGGTGATGCATTTTCGGCTCTTTTTTTAGAAGTTTGATGATTTTTTGTATGAAATAAAGGTTTTTGGTAATTATTGGATTGGTTTATATGTAAACTCAAATGAACTGGACTAGACTAGGACTTACCCATCTGGCTAAAAAAAAGTGCTCCACCATGTAGCATCTTCGAGAATATCAGTTCAACAGCTCTCAAACCAGAATCAACCAATTGGAGCCAACTTTTGATGAATTCAAACGTTTACAAATTAAAACAGTGTCGACAAATTTTTAAATTTTTTTTTAAAGTTTGTATACTGTTCGTTAAATTGTCATAACTTGGCTGAATATTTTTTGATTGGCTCCACATTTTTCACAGGTTCCTAAATTTAACAGAAAAAAATGTTTTTCATAACTTCCTGTGAACTTGAGAATCGATAAGCAGTCCACTTGTCCGTCTCAAAACAAAATTTGAAGTAGATCAGTCAACTTTGAGATTATTTTAAATTTCAGAAAAAATAATCTTGAAAGAGAGCAACAGTTTTGAGCCACTGGGAGTCAGCTCCATGCCAACGCGAATATTCAATATTTTCTCACTTGCAATTAGAAATGCATGGTTGATGAAAACAAAGTTCGGAGGAGCTCTATTATCTTGGGCTCAAAATGCATAACATTTTTATACACCATGACAAAAATGATTTCATCTACCCTCTTATCATTTTTGGCATGCATCTTCCTGAATCTGTATGACACTGGTGGTATTGATCACAAGCAACTGGGCATTTGATTGAAAATACCGGAATGGAAAGAAGAGCAAAAAGAAAGATGATAGGGAAGTTCATGTTTGATGAAAATGAAGTTCGAAGGGGGCTCTTTTATTCAGAAGAGTTTGATGGGTGTCTGTGGGAAGTTGGGCTATTTTTAGCCAAAATAGAAGGATAGTTAAATAAACATGAAGGTTCTTCTTTGTTTTTTTTTGAACTCTAGACAGTCCTAATTGGTGATTACTCCTGAATTGGACCTGGTCTTACTTTTACTGACATTAACCTACTTTGGATCAGAACGAAACTGAACAAAAAAATATCCTAAAATGGACTCGTCTCAGTTTTGAATCAAACTTGATTTTTATTTTTTTTTATTTATTTATTCAATACGTGTTTGCCACGTGAAGTTTAACATAACATAATAATGAGAAATGATATTAAAAAAAAACATCGAGAAACAATGAGGTATAATTGGGGAAAAATGTGGGCAAAAAAAAAAGTTTGGAATAGCCAGGATCTCCACTTTAGGGTTGTAAAACGGGTGTGACGGGTGACCCGTCCTCCTTTTTTTGTTTGACACCCGCCACACCCGGCACCCGCCACACCCGGCACCCGTAGTCACTTGTCGATGTGCATATGGAGTTGTATGCGGTGAAGGTTGTTCCACAATTCAACCAAATCAATGATTGAAATTAATAAATTATCATATTATTCTTGTGAACTCGGTTTTTAATGAAGATCATCGTTGACTTTGGAAGCAGAGGCCCCTGTAACTTACATATGAAGGTCCCAAATGAAATAGTGTTTTTTTTTTCAAAATCATTAGGTTTTAAAGTTCAATGAGGATATTTTTATGGTTAAAGGGTTCCTGAATGAAGTGAGTTGGTAAAATGAACAAAGATTTTCGAACAAAGCTGAAAAGGTTGGATCAATAGTCAAAGAACTGCTCTTTTTGATACCAACAGAGTTCTCTAGTAATCTGGTGTCATCTATGGAACTTGACGTTATTCTTGAACAGCCCATTTGGTACATTTTCAGAGAATTTCCGAGCTCTCGGATTCAAGATTTCCTTGAAAAAATGTATACTTATAGAGTTAGACCTCCTGATCATCATGATATATTTTTTATCCGTCGGATTTTTTTAAAAACAACGTTAATAGTACATAACTTTTTATGTACTACAATGACCAGGATGTCTAACTCTATGAGTGTACAAATTTTGAGAAAAATTGAACTATGAGCTCGCGAGCCTCCCATGTGAAAATTCTGATATTGAGCTCATTTCAAAAACCTGGATGTTGGATCGCACTTTTAGGTCCCACAGGTTCAACACTTCTCAAAAATCAAAAACCAACAAAATTTCAAAAATGATCAAAATGCTCGACGTGACCTTAAAAAATTACAAAGAGATCGATAATTTCTAATTTTATTCAGTGAATTGAAGTAACAAAAAGGTATCAAATATCATGAATACACCAAGGTAAGCCAATATCCCCTAAAATAGATGAGGTCATCAAAGGTTGTTCTATTTTCAGCAAACATGTCAGTTCAACACATGGTCACGCTCATTTGGCTGACAGAAAACGAAGATCTAAAGTGAGTTAATCCAATAGACTTCCGGTCAAAAACCATTTTGATTCTGCCCGATTTCAAAAAAAAAAAAAAATTTCCAGATAAACCCAAACCTCGCACCTGGTTATGGTAGTATTGAGCTTGACCACATTCGACATCTCAAATGCAAACTTGAACAGATATTGGAAGGGCAAGAATGGTGAGAAAAGCGAGTAAGATAGAGTAGATCCAGTTTTTTTTTGGTATACAATAAACGATCTTTCTGATTCTGATCAGATTTTTTTTCTCAGCTAAAAATCACATTTTCAGCATTTCTAGCTGAAAATTGCAAAAAACGGTTGAGTGAATGTCTGTTTGCAGTCTGTAATCTAAAACCGTGGTGTGCGTCGCGTGCCTGCGGAACGGTTTCGAATATTTGGACATCATCATCTCTTCGAAAAGTTCAAGTTTAGAACGTAAACAAGATAATAAAACACTTTGGAGCTCAAAATCAGACAATCAAATACTTTCCAAGTAACTCCTCAACTCAACACAACCCAAAACTTAGAATTATTTAAGCCTGTTTCATTTTTTGGCACATTTTCAGCCAAAACAGACTGCAAATGTGATCTGGAGCATCCTCAAAATATTATTTTTCCATAAAAGTTTCCAAATTTGGAGCAAACATCCAAAATGGGCGAGCAGCTGAAAAGCTATTATTCATCGTCTTTCAAATTAGACCCAAAATTTAAAAAAAAAATAACGCGTTTATACGAAAAGTACTCATTTGCTTGATGCGACGTTCCTATCTTGATAACATACTCCTGTTGAGATTGCCCTATTTATTTTCCGACAATACTTTGTCCCAGTACATTCGGAGTTCTTAGTGCATAAACCATCAGATTTCAAAGAAGTGACAAACGCGAGAAGAGCAATGAAGATGACACGAAAATGCATATTTTTGCAGAAAAAAAAATGATAAGGGAGATCGGAAGTGTGGGCGGTTTTATTCTGTAGATTGCAGGCGCCTAGACTTTATTTTTGGTTGGTGTCTGTGGGAGCATTTTTGCAAAGTTGGATGGGAATTTGATATTTATCAAAGATCATAATCAGAACCCTAGGATCTTCTTACAAGGTGGGCATTATGAAGGTGTTAACGCACTTCTTAAAGAGACCTATATGATCCTGAACAATTTTTTTATGCTGATAAATCTCCAGTATTTAATTTTTTTTCAGAAATTTCACTTTCAGATTTTCATTTTTCAGACATTGTTCTATAAAAACGGGAGCACATTGTTTATTCCCTTGAGCATAAATGTGCAGAAAATGATCCCAAACAATTTATTTTCAGTCGAATTATGACAATTTTCCAAATGCAAGTTGAATTTTTTATTTCGTGTTTCCATTATTTTTTAAGGTTACAGTTTTTTTCAATGAAAATAATTTTTGTTGAAAAAAATTGAAAACGGGAGTTGATCTTATCGAATGACAAAGTTCTTGTTAAAAAACTACAGATTTTCTTGAAACCGTTTTTTTTCAGGGATTACTGGGTAATGTTGGCTCCGAGTTTGCTCTTGAGCTCCTCAGGTTGAACTTGAAAACCACGTGAAGTTATCAATGGGCTTCGGAAGAGGTCATCTGATAGTTTTTCATGCTGATCAGCATAAAATCGTAAGACTAACTCTCATTTTGCGTGAAAACGTTTACATTTTATAGAACTTTTTGAGTTTTCAGTTTTCCCAATGAATTGAGCTCATTTTTTTCAAATTCTATCATTCCAAATGTTTAGAGAATAAAAATATTACACCATTTCCATAAAGCATTTACACCATATCCATAAAATAGCTTCATTTTAATAAAACTTGACAACAAATAAAGAAAAATATTTAATTCTTACAAACTCCTGGGGAAAAATCAGTCAGAAATTAGTGAAAGAATCAGGTTCAATCATGAATCGGGTCCAAAAATAAGACAGATATATTTTAAAAAATATCCGAGTAGAGTCTAAAAACTGGACGGGTTTTAAACTGAAAAAACCCGATTCAATTTGGGTTCCAGCCGTGTCCAATTCAGGAACTATCAAATTCGGTGCCAATGAAAATGAGGTCCGGTTCCTATCGCACACTGAATCAAAAAATGGGTCCAAAAATAAAAAAACGTGTATCTTTTGAACAGAAGAAATATCCGAATCGGGTCTAAAAACTGGACGGGTTCTAAACTGAATCGAAAAAAAAGTAGGAAAAATCGTAGATATGGTCAGATTCTTTGTTCTGGACCCGATTTTGTTTGGGTTCCAGTCGTGCCCGATTCAGGAACTATCAAATTCGGTCCCAATGAAAATGAGGTCCGGTTCATATTAAAAATCACTTTACTTGATTTTATTGATTTTTGATCGGCTTATTCAAAGATCTAACTGATCTTTTGAACATTTTTCTGAAATTTTCCCATTTTCTCATAGACAATCATGAAAACAAAAATTCCCAACGACACCATCTTCTTTATTTTCCGATTTTTATCAAAAAACTGATCTTTTCCTTTTTTTAAAGAAAAAAATATGGAAATTTTGACGAAATCTATGTCATTTGATGGATTTTTTACGCTGATTGAAAATTGAAGCCAAAAAATTCGGCTTCGGGACATTTCGAAACCGATTGAACTTAATTCAAAAAAAATGATGAGATTTTGGTACCAAAGGTTTTCGGGTACGCCAAACGTGATGGTCATGTTCATTTTCATCAAAAAATAGCTGCATTTGAGCTTTCCCCTATCTTAGGTCAAAAATTGAGTGACCCAGATTTCGATGAAATTTTAAGACGAACGGTAATTGAATATGTCAAACGTCATGGTGATGTTCATTTTCAGCCATAATATGGTTAAAATGAGTTTGTTCATGTTTGAAGCCCAAAATTAACTTGTTTTGGTCAGAAATTCAACAAAAAACACTTCAGAAAAGTCTGTGTCAGCCAGTTATACACTGCTCCACATAAGTTTAACCTCACCCCAAAATTTTTCAAAAAATCGAAAAATTTAATTTCTCATAAAAAGTTAGATTTGCTGAAATATTTCTAAGATGGATACAAAATCATACCCGATATCAAATTTTGAGTCAAGAAAACACAGGAAAAATGTTTCCACTTTTTTCGAAAAATAGGTGTTTTCATTTTCCACATAAGTTTAACCTCACCTTGGAAAATGTCTTGAATTCTTAGTTTTTTGATGAGGTAAAATTGAGAATCGATCGAAAATCGTGGAAAAAGCTTTTTTAGTTATATTCCAATTATTTTTGAGCAGGAAAAAATTTTAAAAACTCCAAAAACCAGTGAATTACTGCACAAGTATCTTTTTGGTATACGATTCGGACTGAAAAATATTGAAAACCTGAAATTTTTGTGTCAATTTTACCAAATTAGTTTAAATTTGTATGTAACATAAGTAAAACTCCAAATAAAACACTTTTGATCAAAAAATCTTGATTTTCGACAACTTTTTGATAGTGGCTAGATGATTCTGAAAGTCTAACAGCAAAGATTTTATCAGTACTCTTATTTAACCATTTTTTGATTTGCTGATATCATGTTTGACATTTTGAAAATTTTCTGAAATTTCCCACACACAATCATCAAAACAAAAATTGAAATTGTTTTCAAAAGCACACAATGAAACATCTTCCCTCTTTTTTTTCATATTTATGATCAAAATGCGAGTTTTTCTAATTTTCTCCCTATTTTTCTCCATTTCTTTGGTCTTGGCTCTACGATGCTTTCGAAATAGTGATTGCCCTCAATATGAAACTTGTGAGTATCTGAAAGGATCATCGATTAGGATGTGTACCAATGTATACGGAGGGCTAACAGATTGATTGATGTTGAATAAACATTTTTGATTGTTTTTTTTTTTTTTTTTTGAAGTTAGTAGTAAATTTTCGATTTCCAGTGATGCCGGAAATACGAGAAATGACGTTTTGAGCCGTCTGAATCGTCAAAAAAATCGAAAAATGTCACAAAAATTGTCAAGATTCTTAAAAAATGCCGGAAAGCCACAAGAAACTCTAAGAAACGAGTGTTTTTCAGTTTTGACCTGAAATTTTTCAAAAATACCTGTTGAAGAGCACAAAAAAAGGAGATTTCCAATGAAAAATATATAATTCGATAGATTTTTAAACGCTGATCAATAAACTGTTATCAGTTTTCGTCAGGTGCTCAATGCGCGAATTTCAGCTTCAAAAGTTTAAGCAGAAAAGTTAGAAAACCCTTATAAATGCGATTTTGAAAACTAACCCAAAAAAATAAAATCGTTCTTTGAAACAGATCTTACCATAATTTTCATAAATTACAGTCTATTTAATTTTTTTGTCATTTCTTGAATTTTCCAAACAAACATTTTGTTGCCATTTTCATACATTTCTAGTATTTTTTGACATTACTTGATTTTATCGTAGTTTTGCGCATTTTCTTGAAATTCGGGAGAAATACGTGGTTTTCTGATACTACAAGATCTTGAAAAACTGTGTAAAAAAACCAGAAAAGAGCCAATATGCCCCTGAAACGAAAATTACAATTTTTCCAATCATAATGCAAAAATTCATTCATTTTTTCAGCCCTGATGTCCATAACCCCCAACATCCCATCCTCCATCAGGCCTATAACATTTTTTTGGTTCTCCTTCGGGTCCATCATAACAGGCGCTTCCAAAACTGCAATTGTCGTTATGTGTACACTCGCCAAAATCAACCGAACAGGCCAAATTTGCTAGAACGAAGAGAAGAAATATGATACGGAACAACATGTTGAAATGTGGTGAAAAGGGGTTCAAATGGGGTTCTTTTATCTGGAATTGGTTGGTGATTGTCTGTGGGAAAGTGGGCTTATTTTTAGAGTTTTGATTTTTTGCAGAAATAGAGATCAACAGACCAGATTGTTCTTCCTGAAAATTTTTTCCTTTTTTGGGCCTAATTTCTAAGATTGGATTGGACTACGGTTTTGGTTTCAATAAGGTCCAAAAACACCAGAAGAATTGAAAATAAATTTTAAAAAAGTATTTCGTACACTCATGAGCGAGCTCTTTTTAATTTTTTCTTAAAATGTGTTTATTTCTAGAGATCCACATCCTGATCAGGCTTGTGCTCCTCTCGAAACTTTAGGAACTTCTGATTATTTTCCGAAAATTAGTTCCGAACCTTTTTTTTCGGAACTTTCGGAGCGACACATTAATTTTTCCATTTTTTTTCAACTTATTTCAAAAAAAAAAACGCACAAACGATGAAATAACAGTACTACAATTCAGAATTCAATGAAACCAAAATATTTTTTTCGAAATCTTTCAAAAATAGTCCTAATGTTTCAGAAAAAATGACCCTTTTCTAGGGTGGCAAAACGGGTGCGACGGGTGACCCGCGATACACGCCACACCCGTCTGTTCGTTCGTTAGACACCCGCCACACCCGCCTGTTTGTTTGTTTGACACCCGCCGCACCCGTCTGTGTGTGGTTTCATACACGCGACACCCGTCTGTTTGTGTGTATTTTCAGGCGGGCGTGTACGGGGGCGGGCGTGTGCGGACGGGTGTGGCGGGTGCCGGGTGTGGCGGGTGCCGGGTGTGACGGGTGCCGGGTGTGGCGGGTGTCAAACAGAAAGAGGAGGACGGGTCACCCGTCGCACCCGTTTTACAACCCTACCCTTTTCTGTGTTCTTTATTCCGAGAAGTACCGAGTAACAGTTTCGGAACTTCGGAAAATCAAGGTTGCTCTGTTTTCCATTTCAAGTTTCTATTTCTGTCATCTTGATCTACAAGTCTCATTTTTACTCATTTTACAAAATTTTGTCAGGTTTTCAATAACGAGCTCGATTCCTTAGAAGAAGCTCGTTTTTGAGCAGCTCGCTTTCTGAGCTCATTGAGCTGCTCATTTTAGCTGCTCATTTTAGCTAGTACCTCAAAATTTTAAAAACTTTAATGAAAAAGGTAAAACTTCAAGGATGTGTAGGAAGTACGTGGATGTCTGATTTTTAGCTTAAAATGACATTTTCAGCCAGTTTTAACTGAAAATAAGCCAGGAAAACGAAATTTTCAAAAATGAAATCTTTGGGGGTGTGTAGAAGTGTCCTCGGGGAGTACCTGGATGTTTGATTTTCAGTTCCAGTTTATGTTTGTAGGACCACCTACACATTCTCTAAATTTAACCTTTTATATAAACATGTCAGCATATGATAACAAAAAAATGAACATAATTTTCAGAAACAAAATTTTCAGCTCAAAGTTTTCAGCTAGAAAATAAGACAATCTGAGTGTTGAAAACTAGGGGGTAATAAAGTGGGGAGAAGAACACGAGAACCTTCATTTTCAGTGAAAATTATGAAACAAGGCTGTGAAATTCGAATTTTGGGAACACTAGAACTTTTTTAAGGAGATGTTTCTCAATTTTTTGTGATTTATCAGAAAATTATGAGAAATTCTGAAAATGGAACGGACTCTGTTTTTTTTTCGATCAATTCGAAATATTAAAAAAAAAAAAAAACAATACGCATATCATGATTTATTTTTGAAACTTCAACTTAGTTTTTCTTTTCGTAATTATAAGGGTCTTCCGGCTTGTACACGCATTTTCCACAATTTTTGTAGTACCCAGGTCTTATGTCTCACTCTTTTTATTTGGGATCGTTTTATGATTGTCTGTGGGAAGATGGGGTATTTTTTGGAATGTTAAATGTCAGCATGGGTCCGGTCCGTTCTAACTGGGTTTGACCCCCAACAAAACCACCGATTTAGGGTATAAACTTTCGATCAATAATGGGACTGTCAAAGAACCAAGGGAAAATGAGAAAAAACCTTTATCCAATAATCACAATGAAATATCATACTCGCACTTTTTCCATTCACAAATTTGGTGGCTAGGACAATCGTCATCGGATTTGCATAGCTCACCAACTGAGTAAGCGATGTTGACCAGAAGAGCAAGAAGAACCAGTAGACGAAGATTCATATTTGATTTGTAACTTGGATGCATCACATTTATAAAGAGCGTGAAACATTTAATCGAATGATGCTGCCCACGCTGATTCGATGATTGGCGAAAAAAAAATTGAACTGTTGAACATGGGGAATACTTTCCCGATTTTTTTTTTTACAAAAAATGGAACATCTTGGGCACAACTGTGCAAAATATGGGGTCAAAATGACTATTTTGAAGCGAGATATGACCATTTAACCAACAGTATGTAGTTTTTATTCACTACTGTATATAGACTAGAGTCTTTCAATCAACAGGATCTGATTCTGGCCAGACCCAGATTCACCAAACACTTTGTGAAAAACATTTATTTTTAATGCGACAAAAGAAAGGTTTAATTACCTATGGCGGGCATCACCACAGATTTTCGTTATTTTGTCACAGTACTCGCCGAAACCACAGTCTTTTCCTGAATCGCATGAATTGCCATATTTTGAATAAACAATGTTGGCCAGAAGAGCAAGTAGGATGATAAGACGAAATTGCATGGTTGATGAAAATGAAGTCGAGTTGGGCTCTTTTATTTGGGATAGTTTTATGATTGTCTGTGTGAACTGTACATGTCAGCAGAAGAGAAGTTCAGAAAATCAAACTAGAGCTCAAATTTTCAAGAACCTGGTTTTTTGACCCCATATTTTGCACACTTAAATATAGAGATTGACAAGTAATTATACTCACTTTCCGGAAAGTTGGCCAATTTTTGTGATATTGTCTTCTGAATAGCCAGAATGGTTTTGGAAACGATTTCAATGTAGAATTTGAAACAGAAAAACTATCATTTCTGATTTTTGAATTTGGCCACAGAAGAATTGTCATGAAGCCGCGGTGTTTTGGATTTTTCAAAAAAAAATTTTTTCGAGTTTTAAGACTTTTTTTTCTGAAATTACAATGAAAACTCAAAAACTTGTTGAGTGCCTCAAAGTTAATGACACCACTCCAAATTTTAACAGAAGATGTACCAATACATTGGTGATTGATCCCCAAAATTACAGAATTTTTCGTTAAAAAAAAATATTTTTTTCAAAAAATAACAAAAAAATTTCAGATTCTTATTCTTCCAGATGTCATCCTACAAAAACTGGAGCACATTGCTGACGTCTTTGGGCATAATTGTGCGAATTATCGGGTTCGATTTAAAAGAGCCCATCTCGAATTTATTTTCATCCAACATGCATCTTCGTCTTATCATCCTTCTGGCTCTTCTTGTCAACATTGCTCATTCGTGTTATTCATCCCACGTATGTGCTGAGTTTCAGTCATGTGACAGGAGCACGAATAGATGTTATGCGTACCGGTTTTAATGAATGAATATTTATTTTACACGTTGAACCTTGCTGATTTATTCATAAATAAGAAAAGTCGTCCAAACAAGCACCCGACGACTACCGAGTTGGGCTACCTGCTAAGTTCTGGTATACTGTTTGAAAAAATCGTGATAAATCGACTCAAATTGGTCAGTATACCAGAACATAGGAGGTTGCATAACCCGGCAACTGTCGGCTGCTCGTTATTAATTTTGCAAAATCAACAAGGTTCAAGATGATAACCAATGTTCCATGCAACACAGAAAAACCTCATTTATTAATGATTGTCATCGAAACATCTATGCGTGTTGAAGTCACATGACTCCGTGTCCTGACAGTCTTTTGCTGTATGGCAAAATGGATAATAATCGGGAAGAGAATGAGCCAAGTTGATCAGAAGAGCAAGAAGGATGATAAGACGAAGATGCATGATCGATTTTTGGATGAATTTTTGAGACGTCCGAAGATGCTCTTTTATTTGGGATGGTTTTATGATTGTCTGTGGGAGTTTGGCCTATTTTTAGATTTGTACCATGTCAACATAAGAGAAGATCGATTGCTCTAAAAACATCGACAGATTCAGCTAGACACTGACACGGCAAACATGACAACACACAAAACATAGCAGGTAGCATAGGACCCGTGAATCGTCGGTTACTTGTTTGAACGAATAATGGAAAGTTTCTGTTTTTCAAGTAAGGTTGAAAAATTGGGCGAACCGTTCGTCCGTTTTCCGAAACACCTGTTCACCCCTTCGCCTGTTCATCGTTCGTCTTTTTTTCTTGTTTTTTTTTCTTAATTATTTGTCTCGAAAAAATGACCGGGCAAATGAAAAAACGAGCGTTCGGGCGATCGGGCGAACGTGTAAACGGATGAACGGGTGTGCAGGCAAACGGGTGCGGGCAAACGGGCGCGAGGATTTACGGGCGAATGGGCGTTTGTTTTTACAAGCCTTAATTCAAGTCGCTCTGTTTATACCCCTGCTATTTCTTCTTGTGTCAAGTACAAAATGGTGGATCAAGTTGGAACTTTTTTTCCGTTTTGATGTTTCTATTAGTCGGTTCCAAAAAAAAATCGGGCATTTTTTTTTGGGGGGGGGACAGTTTTTGTGTCGATGAGTCCAATTTTTGTACCTGAGGAAATTTTCGGGAGAAAAATCGGATTTGCTCTAATTTTTCTCTGGACCGGTCAGATTGAATTTTTCTGGGACCCGATAAAAGTCTGATTCAGCTGATAAACAACTTTTTTTAAAAAGTAGAATACATGAGCTCACAAACATGATTCTTAAAAGTGGGGTGAGGGGACTCGGCAAGTTGCTCTTAAATGAAAGAGCACATTTTTTTAGATAAGACCCTCGAAGGATTTTTTACGGAAAAGTCTGGTATTCGAGAAAATTTCTAACTTTGACCGAAATTTTCTCGAATACCGCACTTCGACCCTGAGAATATGGTCCGTGGGCTCAATTTCTCGGTCCCAAAATTGTTATTCACCATCTAGTTTTCTTCAAGTTGCCACAAGATCAAAAATATGCAATTTAATCTCCCACAGACACCCATAAAACCATCCCTAATAAAAATCCCCCATTCAAACTTCAACTTCATTGTCTTCATGTATCTCCGCTTCTTCATCTTCGCAATTCTCGCCATTTTCGCAGTCGCCCAGCAAGGTTGCCTCACAAATAGAGATTGTGGAGAAGGCCGGTCATGCTCCAGAGACACCATGCAACCTCGAGGACTTTGTTATGAAGTGTAAATTGTTTTATGCGTTTTAAAAATCGATTTTCTACCCTGCCCTTTTATCATTGTTGTCGTAAGGTCATCCCGAGCCCTGAAGATGCTCGCTCAATTTGTTGGCATTCTCTGAGATTCCGCTGAAACCTGATATTTCATCTCCAGAATCCTTTGAATAACTCACGTTTTGACATGTGCCACAGCTTTCCATAAATATAGCGCGGGCATCGAGTTGTGAACCCCGACATTGTTTCGAAGTTCAATGTTATACGTGAAATTGTACCGGTTCTCTTCCAAGAAGTGAATTGAGAACCGATAGTTGGAGTATGAATCGATTTTTCGGCGCGTCAAGAAATGCCGATTCTCATGGCAATTGTGTTCAACAATGATTAGAAGGTTCAAATATCTATCATTTGGTGATCCGACCAGTTTGAAATTTCCATGTCTATTAGTTGTTCGAATGTTCAGAATATGATCAAAGGGACCGGCTAGAACTCTTGATTATTAAAAAACTCACCAAAAACTCACCCTGAACCCATTTGCCAAGTTTGGTTAGCTTAAAGTTTTTGGTTCCCGAGATATGCGTTTGGGGTAGGTTTATTAGTAGCGTCCCCCTATAATTTACATTTTAATGCCTAGGGGGTGACTAAGGTTAAGGAGGGGTCCCAATTTTTTTTCTGGGGTACCAGTAGTGCCCTGAACCCATTTGCCAAGTTTGGTTAGCTTAACTTTTTTGGTTCCCGAGATATGCGTTTGGGGTAGGTTTATTAGTAGCGTCCCCCTATAATTTACATTTTAATGCCTAGGGGGTGACTAAGGTTAAGGAGGGGTCCCATAATTTTTTTCTGGGGTACCAGTAGTGCCCTGTACCCATTTGCCAAGTTTGGTTAGCTTAACTTTTTTGGTTCCCGAGATATGCGTTTGGGGTAGGTTTATTAGTAGCGTCCTGTGTCAGTGATAAGACAAAATAGAGCATAGTAAGTGTAAATATAGTCCGGCAGAACTACAAAACTATGATGATTTTTGTTACGGTCCTAATGACATCCAACTCTAGGGACCCAAAATTTCAAAAAAAAAAATCCCAATCGGCATCGTATCTATTGTCCGAGAGAACTACAAACTATTTTTTTTTGTGTTTGTTTGTGAAATTGAAATGATAGTGATAGTGATAATGATTAATGATAATTAGAACACGGGAAATTATTGGTCTTTTGAAAACTTGTGATCACAAAACTGGTCCAGACGAGCTCCAGCTCGAGCCCAAAATGAAAAATAACAATTTATTCCCAATGGTACCCGAATATTATGTACAACAAAAAGATTTACAGAAAAGTTAACACTATGGATTTCAAAAATCCTCGTTTTTATTGTAGTAGTCCTTGAACTTGTTGGCATTTTCTGATATACCTCTGGAAAAAAATCGATAATTATTTTCAGAGACGCCAAAAAAAGATGGAGTGTTCAGTTTTTGCAAAACGGTTTGCTTAAATGATCCGGCCAGGATTGAAACACATGTATGTAATCTGATAATACTCAATATTCTAATTTATAATGTGTTATTTTAGTAAACAAAAAACTTTTCACTCATAAAAAAAACAGTTTTGAATTCAAAAAAGTCTCTTCGAGGCATGCGATCGCGGCTGCGTTGCGATTCCTTGCTGTAGCGATTGGCTGGCTATTTGCCAAGCCGCGTCGCACACAAACGCGTCGCGGCTGCGTTGCGTTTTGCGGGATGAAACGTTTTTTACAGCGACAATAGGAATAAAAACTTGTAAAAACAGTTCTTATAAGAAAAAGAAGTGAAAAAAGAACATAAATAAAATATAGAAATGGAGCTCGAAATGGAAGAGAAGAGGGTGGCCTAGAAACCGACAACGTGAAATCGCGCTCTATTGAAGTTTTTGAATTCAAATTTTTGTTTTTTTGACAGTTTTATCAATTTTTTGAAGAAAACAACGTTTTTACTACATGTAACACTTATTTATTTGCTTTCATAAAATACTTCCATTGAAATGCGTTCCAAAAACACAAAATTTGAATTCAAAAAATTCAATGGAGCGCGAATGCACGTTGTCGATTTCTAGGCCACCATTTTCTCTTCCATTTGAAAGCTCCATTTCTATATTTTATTTATGTTCTTTTTTCACTTCTTTTTCTTATAAAAACGTTTTTCACAAGTTTATGGTTTCACTATACTTTAAAATATTGAGTACTATCAGATTACATACATATGTTCCAATCCTGGCCGGTTTATTTAACAAATTTTTTGGAATTTCCGATTTTTATGAAACTTCTGACAAGGAATGATCCCCAAAGTTCCCCCCTGAGAATTTTTCTAACTATGTGGAAGTTGTAGCATCTGGTGAGTTAGGAAATAGTATGAGGGGAATTTGTAAGTAAAAATTTTGTACTCGAGATATTTGGGGTGAAACACTTTTTTTTGTTAAAAAAGTATGTGTTTTTCGAAAAATCGTATCTCAGCTGAAACTTCTCGAATTCAGTTGGTTAGAAAACCATTTGGTAAAATCGGATTTTAGGCCCCCACACCAATTTTTCGCCCCACAGACAGGTAGAGGTCCCCACTTTTTTATTTCATGCCCCCCTGCGTTCTAAGGTGGGAGCACAGAGCCAAAATGTGGGGTTTCAAAAAACGTGGGTTGCAAAAATGATGCAGGGATGTGAAATGCGTTGTGGGGGACTGAACTGCAACATTTTCTACTGGATCGGGGGCATCAAGTCCGTTCTCAGGCAAAGACGTATTTCAAGTCCCCACCAATTATTTTACAATCCCCCACCATCAGAACGCAGATCAAT